>JAQGAK010002682.1:0-18764 GCA_034696945.1 Lipothrix lubbocki
AGATAGTTTCGTATGATCAGGATGGGACTAATCCTGCTGCTGATCATTCTGGCCGACCGAGACAATCTTTTCCTAGCAGTTGGGATTGCACACAAATTGATGAAAACGCAAAAGAATCCGAATATGAGGTATCTGGACCTGTCCGTAGACCTGACTACACCGATGAGGATTATTACTCACAAGCTAAAATGTTCTTAGACACCTTAAGTCCGGGTGAGCGTTCTCGTTTGACGATGACGCTTGCAATTGACTTAAGTGCAGTGAATGGAAGCATCCGTGAAAAAGTTTATGCACAGTTTGCTCAAGTTGATCGTACATTAGTTCAAGATATTCAGGGTCATATGAAAAATAAAAGTAGAATTCTGGGTAGGTACGCGGGTCATGTGTGATTTGCACAAGAAAGTAAGTGACTGCATATTCCTACTTGTACGTTGACTATATACACAATTATTATCGTTTTATATTATAATTACACACAAGTGCATTATAAATTATACATTACAATGTTCCTATTGAACTCATCCTCATGGTTTTTCCAAAGGTGTAAAATAAATTGCAATTTACAATGAATTTTAACTATGTAGCCGGTTGTGTCTATATAGTAAAACATAATATGACTTATGCAGATGAACCATGAGTAAAATGTTACTTGTTGTGCAACAATAAAAATGGTCAGAGGGCAAAATTGCAAACAAATCTGCGAACGTCAACACACTAATAAGATCCTGTGCATTTGTTATTCATATACAATAAATGAGTATATAGTATATAAGTATTCTCATAAGTATATATACTCATAACAAGTATATTTACGTTCTTGTACGTTTAAATAACAAAAGTATGTTAAGACCATGTACTTATTGTTTATAATTATCAGCATCTCTCACCGCAAGATATAAATAATTTTCTCATTAACATTAGTTAAGTTTAAAGACAACAAATTCGTACCCTGAGAGGAATAGCATGTATGGATGTTTCAGTGTCAAGTACAGATTCAACCTTTGGATATGAGAATGCGATGAGACTCAACAAATTGCAACCATTGCAGACTGTTAGCATGCATAAAATATTCTCACATCATGCCTCACCTTAGCTTACGTTTGACATGCGTTTCAAATTTCTTGGAACCAGTTAAGTACCTAAGTAATTACAAACTGGACTTACAAATTGTGCATTATTTAGTCGAGTTTCAGTCCAAGCCTCAATCGTTTTATTGTGCTACCATCCAAAGGAATATGGTTCATCCAAAATGATATACCAGCATCAAATCTGTTTCCTAAGTGTGATTTTCACACTTTCGACATTGACTGAAGTTGTTGATGGATCAAATAAGCTTTTTAAACCAGTGGTACTTCCGAAAAATTGTTCCCTTTGGACCAATTCTGACCATCTCAACTCGCCCCCTAATTGTACTTTTGGAGTGCCTGGGAACATTAATGTTAATATTGATTGTCCTGAGGTCGGCGTTATTAGAATTGTAGGAGAGTATGGGAGTAAGTTGAATAAATGTAAATTAAACGCTAACTATATTTATTATAGTTAGCGTTTAGATTAAATTTTTTAGTGTATGCAATTTTTAAAGCTGAAATCTAAAACGGAATTTTGCAGTTTTCCAGGTCAACTGCACGGCGCCATACCCATTGGACTTTAACTATGATGGAACCAAGGTTTTGGTGTATTATACATATAATTTATAATACAGAATATTTATATGCATTTTTACATATGAAATATTAAAGTACTAGCTCATGTAATATTTTAGCCAACAGAAGCTATTCAAGTTCAATTTGCAAGATTCCCCATTAAAAGGAGCAACAATCGGGAAGACTTTTGGTACCGGACGACAGCTAACATATTCAGCATCCCATCTTTATCAAATTATTATAGCTCCCAGATGAAAGGATTGCATGCTGTCAACAAAACATACGAATATTCTAGGTCGGGCAAGTTTAATATCTCCGGTTACTTTAATCTAACCTCTGTTTCTACAAGTTTCTTTGCATACTTCGAAGGTAAGTACATCCATGCGTGCATCTATAAGTACATGTTAAATTTAATACTTTCACAGGGTCGTATTTAAATTTGTATATAAGCTCAATTTTGAAACAAATTGGAGAAAGTCATAGACGTAATTTATACTTAAATATATACTTTTTTCAGAGTCAACATTACAACCTGACCTTGTCAGAAATCGAGACGCCAGAGTTACACTATACAAAGACAGGGTTGTCATTCCTTGTTGGACAACGTTTTATAATACTTCGATTACATTATTCAGTGTACGACAGGATATTTTTACATGTGCTAAATTTTACTTATTTGTCTTAATAGACAATGCTTATGCTTGAGATGTACAAAGATCTCGAAAAATCAGATAAATACTTTTTAGAATTCTACTGCAATTGAGACCGCATCTTACTCCCTCGATGCTGGATTCGTCTTGAGGAATGTCAGCTTGACCAATGCGCCATATAATAATTACACCTGTCAACTGATTTCAACCTCTGAAGCGAGACCAATTTATGAAGTGAAATACCCGAAGAGAGGTAATATCTGTATTATTGCAGAGTTTAATGAATTTAAACTGAAATCGCAAATATTTATTTCGCTCTTACCCTATATTAATTAAATAATAATGACTGCAAAGTCTGAGGCTACTTAAATCAAATCGACCGAATGAATTCTTTCTTAAAATACTATGATTTACCTCAATAAATTACAAACACCTACAGGTAATAAAAGTTCTGAGCTAAGTTCCGAAAAGGGCCAAACTGGAGTATACATTACTCCGTCACCAGTACCACGGGGATTCGGGTTGTTCAGTATGGGGATTAACTGCAGAGTTGACAATTTAGAAATCTCCAATTTCACCCTCTCAGCGATCGGATCCGAAAACCCAGCTATGTTCAGATTGAAGCATAAATTTGCTAGCCCAGTAATTTCTCCTGAAAATTTTATATTAACTGAATTTAAATTTATTTCATTAAGTAATTTGTTGTTGCTTGGTTTATATTTATAGAAATACATGAATCGAAGTTATTCAGTAGTTGAAGGCGTTCCATTTGACATCCCGAACCACCTGGATCTGAAAAGACGACTTCCTGAGCAAGTTCTGAGTGTATTTTGTGGAAACACAATTAAGCGACAATTTTTAACTGTTGTCACTATAATCACTGGACAGGCGCTCACATTCGATTTTAATGAAGGTAAATGTTTGGAGCATTTGATTTTTATGATTGATATTATTTTGAAACTTAAAACTGTATGTACCTATGCATCCCCATCTTGCTTTGTTGTCAATTTTGTTGGCAGACTGGAACCTTATACAACGACAACCAAAGAATAAGAAGAGGTGGTTACAGGCAGGGCACAACCATATGAGTGAAAGCATTTACGAAAGTCAGGAAGTGGAGTTTAAATGCCGAATATCAACTTTTGTCTTTGTACCACCTTGTATTTGGTCCGTTCATTATAAAAACGGATCGATCGTAGCAGGTTTGCAACCGGATTGTAAATAAATTATTTAATATTTTAATTCCATACTATAAAACTAAATGGTCGGCAAAACATGTCTAGAGTTTTATGACTATGACTGGAAGGACGGAATTACTTACTTCAAGAAAGTTGTGAATCCACACATAGAAGCTGTCATTTGCGAGGCATCACAATGGCACAAATCAGTATGGTGGAATGAAACTATTCCTGTTCATATTTTAGGTATTTTACGTGGGTTGAATCTTTTTAAAAATTAATGTATGTTGTATTCATGTATTTCATTACATCTTGTGATATAATTAATTAATTTTGTCTCATAAAGTTTCGTTCTAATATTGTATAGCATGTACGGAGCCGGTAATAGAAAACAATAACACCCTAACGCGAGTAGCCCTGAATACCAAACTGTTACTTGACTGTACCACTGCTAACAGTGACCCCCAGGCGTTGGTTTACTGGCAGCGTGATGGTCAGGTATAATTCAGTATTCGTTCTGTATTTATTCAATATTTGTTTTTGCAATACTCAGTTTTTTCATGTTGTCTGCAAACTGTGTGCATGTATATATCTATGTATTTACTTTTCAGAACCTTACATCACCAACCAGCGGATACGCCGAACTAGATTATCAGAACGCACAACCATCACATGCTGGCGAATACACTTGCATCGCCTCAAGTTGTGGGATCATAACTCAGAAATTGTTTAAAGTGGAAGTGTATTCCCGTGAGCGATATAATAAACACTAAACCATTGAATTATAGGTATTAGTATCACATTTATTAGTAGCTATTATATTATTATTACTTGTATTGATATTCAGCTCCAATCAACACTACTGCCGTGATTGCTTTACTGTCAATGGCTGCAGTAGTGTGTTTAGCAACTTGCCTGGGGGCTTTCCTATTGATAAAATGCAGAAGGAGCAAATTGGTAAGATATGTTGAACAGAAATATAAGCTAAAAATAACTTTAGAGTAAAGAAGGTAAGTGCAATTAGAATATGATAAAAAATGTTTTCTGATTCAGGGGGAACTCACTCTTGCGATTGAAAACGAATTCAGAACTGGAAACTATCAATTTACTTCTTCCATTGACACAATTGAAATGCCAGTAGAATATTCACCGGTGCGTCGTCCTTACGATATTAATTTGGAGGTATCACAAAAAAGGTTTCAAATAGGTACCGACATTTTGTACCCCTCAATTTCATAATAATTTATTAAACTACAGGATTATACTTATTTATAATAAATACCAAGAAATAAAAATATTAATGAATTATGTACTCGTGTAGTTCGGGCATGCCTTTACCCTATTATGTATGTATGACTTGGAAGCTTTACTAACTATAATCTTTACGAGATTCATTTTGCACTTTAATTTTCAGATAAAACTTGCGTCTTGGGCAAAGGTGCCACGGGCATTGTTTACAAAGGCTTGCTGGATGGAAATCAGGTTGCTGTCAAGAAAAACATTAGTATTAGCTCTCTCACTTCTGTGCTGTCTGAGATCAAAGTTCTGATGCATGTGGGTCATCATGATAATATTGTGAGTCTGTTGGGTGCTCACACAAAATGTTTGCAATCTGGTATGACCATGTTCCATTTCATACATGTACATTTTAAATACTATAATATTTATTTTTTCTAATTATTCTTACATATTGATTATTACGGTTTCAGGAATAGTATATATCTTTCTTGGCTTCTGCTCATTGGGTAATCTGGAGAAGTTTTTGAAAAAAGGAGAATTTATTGAGGAGAATACACAGTAACTATAAAATTAATTAAAATTAACGGTCATTAATACCTATGTAAGCTATTATAATTTTTATGATCTAACTATTTAATAAATTTATAGACTTGACAGAATGTCACTTTTAAATAAAGGAAAACAGCAATTCAGCATAAAAGACATGTATCTATGGTGTATTCAGATAGCCTCTGGTATGGATTATTTGAGAAGCAAAAAGGTATTTTCATGTATCTACACATTGCTGTTTGGTATCAAAGAACGCTCAACATCTCTTTATAGATATTATAAACACTAATAGGTTATTCATGGTGACGTGGCCGCAAGGAATGTATTGCTGACTGAGTTTCGCGTGGCCAAAATATCAGATTTCGGCTTGTCCAACCGTTTATACGATTATGAGAATATGATTACCCTAAACGATGTAAGTGATTTCACACAATTCGAAAATGGAAACAATATTGAAAAATTCTTACTAAATTGATTGGCTGCAGGAACGTGTCCCATGGCGATGGCTAGCACCCGAGACAATGACGGATTCCGTGTACTCGAGCCAGTCGGATGTTTGGTCCTATGGCGTAACTATGTGGGAAATATTCAGTTTAGGAGACATTCCTTATTCCAGAAATTGCTTATTGGGACCGGAGTTTATAACATTGATTAAGAGTGGAAAACTTAGATTACCAAAGCCGGAACATGCAACTGATGAACTGTAACAAATCTCTCTTGCATACTGTTGAAACATTTTAATTGAAAATGATGATGTACTTATAATTGCTACAATGTCTACTATCTTACTACAGGTACAAACTACTGTTAGAATGCTGGAACAGTGAGCCGATACGTCGACCCAGTTTTGAGTTGATTGGTCATAATTTAAAAATTCAATGCAGTGGTATTAAAGTAAGTTGTGGGTACTTGCCAAACAATATCCTTAGCAAGATCAATTCCGCTTCAATCGAGCTATCTAGTTTGGAAAGTCAGGTTGAAAATGATGCAGATTTCGGAAATGACTGTGGTTGGACAGGGAGCAGTAATGAAACAGTGTGTACTCATTTATAAATTGGTCCGGACATATAATTACATATAAATATCTTGTGTCTACATATTTACATACACATGCAAATACTCGTAATGAAGTTGTTGTTTTGATTGTTGATTGCAATGAATTGTTTTTAAATCAAATACAATTAGCTTTTATTTATTATTACATTGTTACCAATGTATTTTCAAAATTAATCCTATTTTAAGCTTTAGCTTTGTTTCAAGTTTTATTTTCTTACGTTGACTGAATAAAAACAAATGTTTTGCTCAAGAATGCTTTTAATAATCCATAACTGTGCAGTTCCTGTATGTATGTATATTTACTAGAATAATTTCTTAAATTAAGGTAGGATGCACATACATAGACACACCTTTCCTGTTACTCGTGGACATTTTAGCTGTCCATCCAGATCAATGTAATATGATAATTTCCAGCTAATGCTTGTGCAAATAACTTTGGAACTCCCAGATGATTAAAGTCAACACAGCTCCACTAGATTAAATATGTTGGACAGAAATTAGCATCGAATGCATGGTAACACTGAAATAAGTCACACAACTAATTATTACTACTGAAAAGGGAGAAAATTATCTCTTGTACATGTGTGTTTGTGTTGCTTCTAATTCCCGAGAGGCGTTGTATAATAAGCATTAAATATTAATTGTTTTCAAGCATACGTGCAAAGTAGCCAACTTATTTTTAACCTAACTATATAATTATGTACATATATATTCCAATCACAAACTGCAACACATGTATAGTTAAGTGTTTTTGTTTACATTTTAAATTATTGTTATTGTTCTCGAAAATAAGAATTAATTTTTTGCAGATCTTATGTTCTTTAACTTGGTCTTTGGCGTTTAAAAGTATTTTGACAGTTCATTGTTATGGTTATGTTAAGTTGGGTAGGAAAATTCGTACTGCCTATGCCTGTAGGAATTTTATAATGTAGAAAAATTATATAGGTATCAACCTTGCTATAAACCCAGTGGTCAGTCATCATTTACTTTTTCATGTGAACAGACTTATTTGGTTGTATAAACTTTAACACTGTGTAATACATGAGATACTAGTGAAAAGCGTGCTGAACATGGTGAAAGTTAAGCTGTTTGGTCTTGCTCTTCTCATTTTGAATATTACCGTAGTTTTGGGACAAGCTACTTCTCAAAATGAGAGTTTTCGAGCTCATATACTTCCAAACAATTGTCAATTTATCACGAGAGGTAGTAATCTACATGCGGGACCAGACTGTACAGTAGGAACTGTCGAAATCGGCACGGAAAGTTTAATCCATACGTCTAATATTACCTGCCCAGAGATTGGAGTTATTAGAATCATTGGAGAGTATGGAAGTATGTTGATATAATAGTTAATATATATCTGTAATCTGTAGATACATACATAATTATATATCATTATTAAAGTAAAATATTTACATTCTAATGTATTAAATCCATTCCAGTTTTCCAACTCCAGTGTTCAGCACCATACCCAATGGACATCAAATTCGACGGAACTAAGGTAACATTTAGTGTTTGTAATTTTTATACTTATTGTGTCATGATGTTAGAATTTGAAAATCAGTATTGTAAATTTCAAAGGTTAACAAATCTATGTAGACAATTTAAAATCATGGATAATCATGGTTAAGTGCAAATTATTGCAGCCAACGGAAGCAATTCAAATATCGATGGGTAGGGTGCAGCACGGAAGTGAAAAAAAGGATGACTTGTGGTATCGACTGGTGGTGAAAGTATTCAGTGTAACAGGCTTATACAGTTACTACCATGGGAATTATTCCGCGTCGTCTTCTCTCAGTGCCATCAGTGACCCTTTCCGGTATTCCAGGACCGGTTCATTTAACATTACTGGAAAAGCTAGCCTATCCTCAACCTATACAAGTATCAATATATATTTTGAAGGTAAAGTAAATGTAAGTAATTATAACAATAGAATACACATTAGGTAATCCCATATAATTTGCTACCCTGCACCGTTTCAGCTACGTTTGTTAAGTAGATGGACGTTATTGAAACGTCAGGATGAGTTTGTTTTCGTAATTTAATATATTCAGTATGTTTATCTTCTCCCCAGAACCGACAGTTCTCCCGGACATAATTATGCATTCAGAAGTCAAAGTGATAAATAATACTGGATATATAACTTTACCGTGCAGAAAAACCGTTTACAATACTACGTTGAAGTTGTTGAAGGTAGTACATATATAATGTATATTTACCTATTTAAAACTATTCAGCTTTAATTAGTTCTTGAGTTTGCTTTGTGTAGAATGTTTCCTCCTAACTAGTTTAAATATTTTTATTTGTGTAGAGTAGATACATATATGTAGTTATGTGTGTAAGGTACACCTGGGTGGTGTTATACGCCAACTAAAATATTTGTCAATTTTAGAACGACACAGAAGTCACTGATGCAATTTATTCACCACAGTATGGATTTAGTGTTAACTCTTCGTATGACGTTAATGATATTTATTCTTGTCAAATTGCCTCCCCTTCGGGATACAACGTTACAAGGGTAGTCAAGTATTGTAAACACCGTAAGTTGATTTGATTTTAATTAATACGCTCTGCAATAGTGCAAATTAACAGAAGTATACTATACTTTGCTTTGTAAGCATACAATAAGTACATATACTATTATGTATACACATGTTTAAGTTCATATAATTTAATAGTGCATTTAATTAAAAATAATTATTCAGATACTCATGAAGACTCTTTAGAGAGGGAATCCGGAATTGACATTACTCCTTCTACAGAGAAACAGGGATTCGGGGCTGTAGTAACTAGAATCACTTGCCGAATCAATGTGGAGGACGATGCGAAAAATACTAGTATGCTCTTAGTTGCTATTGGATCCGAGAATCCAGCCATGTTTAGATTAAAGCGAGAATTTGTCAAGCCGGTAATAAGTTTTCCTTCAAAGACAAACACAATCACGGATGAGCATACGTACATTATACATTATACGTATATAGGATATATGCATTCATTATTTAAACATTATGTAGACATCTTCGACACCTTTTAAAAATGTATTTAATTAATGTATTTCATTGTTTATTTTACTTTTTATAATATGTGTTTCATATATACTTACATGTATGTTTATTTGCTTGATTTTATTACGACTTTGTTTTTGCAGAAATACATGAATCGAAGTTACTCCTTAAAGCATAGTGTCCCGGTTGATGGTCTTCATAATTACGAAGTTATAAATGAAGGTATACAGGATCAAATGATGAGTGTGTACTGCGGCGATAAGTTCAAACGTCAATTGACTACGGTTGATACAGTCCTTACGGGTGTATGTTTTCCGTTTGATTTCGATCAAGGTAAGATTGTATATAAATAAATAAAATAAATACTTATAATATTTCAAATTAAAAGCTAACTACTACTCCATCAACAGCTTAAATCAGCGGATGAAAATTAAAAAAACAATTTGTTGGCTTCTAATTTCATGATTACACCATAGAATGGAATGGTTTGGAAAGAAGCCAGGAATTAAAAAGTAATTGGTTTGTAACCGGGTCGGACCACATCTCCCAAAATATATACGAGAACGAAGACATTGAATTTAAATGCAAAATTTCAACGTTTAGTTTCATCCCTCCGTGCATTTGGTATGTGGAGTATCGGGATGGAACTGTCCAAGAAGGTATAGAGCTACGCTTCACCCTAATAATGTAGATTGAGATCATGTTACATTAATTAAGTAAGAAAAGTCATAGTATTAGAGTAGGTTCGTACATACATCCATATTTTGGGTTTCATACAATAAATTTATTCTGTAGTATAAGATATATACTGTATGCGATTATATCCTTTAGTGTCCCGTGATAATAATTGGGACCACGGTGTCTCTACTTTTAAGACAAAGGTATTGGCGAATATGACCTCTGCAATTTGCGCAGCATCAGAGTGGCACATTCCGGTTTGGTGGAATGACACTAACATTATAAACGTTTCTGGTGAGTTCTTGTAGTATTCTGTAAAAAAATCAAAGTTGAAATGATGAAAGTACCCGATAATCCAATCCTAACAATATTTTTATTTAGAATGTGTTGCACCTAAAATACTAAACAATGATGATGAAACCAAGGTACACTTAAAAGAAAACTCTACGTTAGTGTTGAATTGCTCTGCAACCGGCGAACCGCTTCCTTTCGTGTACTGGCAACGCAATGGTTCAGTATGCTGACAATATTTATATTCTGTAATTATATTTTTAATACGCTGTGTTATGAATATCATGTTATTATTACACAGAATATCACAGCTGAAAATCAGGGTTACTCCAAGTACAAAAATCGCGAGGCACTGTTGAAGGATGGTGGAGAATACATTTGCGTCGCCACTAATTGCGAGCATAGTAAATTTGTTAGTAAAACTTTCCACGTGGATATTTATTCTGGTCCGTTAGCTTTAGGTATGCACTCAAACATTAAGGTTCTTTATTAACCTATTCAGTATAAATATTAATCTAACATCGAATTCACTCTGTATGAGAAATTACAGCCAATTAAGTATAATTGAACTGAATTTTTAAATAGATTCCCCCTTCGTTCATACCCGCACGGGTATTTTAATAATCGCTGCAGCTGTGATTGTATGTTCCGCAACCTGCCTCGGTTCTGTCCTGCTAATGCGATTTTTAAGGAAGAGAACGGTTGGATTTTTAAAAACGTTCTTTAATTATTTTTCACAAACTTAGTAAGTACGAACAAATGACTACGATTTTCTATTTGGTAGGGAGGGCTATCGGTGCGAGAGATTGAAGAGTTTATGTTAGGCTATGGACACTTTACTCCTATTGAAGAGAATATTCACATTGAATTTTTACCCTCGTCCCTTCCCTATGACAAAAAACTGGAGGTCAAGCAAAGACGGTTTCAAATTGGTAGGTTTAAAAACTGTCACATCTTTTCATTATTGCAACAAATGCTGGAATATATTTTAATTTAAATACGAATTAAACTTGAAGACAGAACGATGAAGTTGGGCGAGGGAGCATCCGGGAGTATCGTATTTAGAGGCTTGCTAGATGGAAAACCTGTTGCTGTGAAAGAAAATGGTGATTTTGCTGCATTGAAGCCATTACTGTCAGAATTAAAAGTACTGATGCATTTAGGAAATCATGATAATGTTGTAAGATTGTTAGGAGCTTTTACCCAAGAGCTCGCGTCAGGTACTAATGAAGCTCTAAAGCAACATAAAAAATATAAATTGGTTTGTATAAAAGGAATCTATAGAAATAAAATTTAGTTCTTTTTTTATTTAGGACGAGGATGCATCTTTCTCGAATATTGTCCGTTGGGTAATTTACATGATTTTTTAAGAGAAGGAAGAGCCAACTATAGAGTCAACCACAATCAGTAAGCAAGAATCATTAATTGACCATAGTAAAAAAATCCATATAGGTAGATGATAAATAGATGAATATTTGATAATCTAAATTTTATGTATGCTGAGTTTAGATGTATTGAAGCTGCAAACGATGGGATTCAGTTCACTTTAACAGACTTGTACTTCTGGTCGGTACAAATAGCCCGGGGAATGTCGTACTTACAGAGTAAAAAGGTGCCTACATTTACCACTTTCCACTCTATTCCGTGGTATTTATGCTCGTACTGCTACAATAATAATATCCTTTGGAAATAATGTTTTCAGATAATTCATGGAGACTTGGCAGCACGTAACATATTGTTAAATGAATATAAGACGGCTAAAATCAGTGATTTCGGTCTATCTAATCGTCTTTATGAATGCACTGACTACATTCGATTGAAAGATGCAAGTTAAATAAGAATATTAATATACAGTGCAAAATCATGATTTGATAGCTTTAATTTCTTATAAATCGTATTTTTGATTTTAGAAAGATTTACCATGGCGTTGGCTTGCCCTAGAATCAATGAAGGAATCAGTGTTTTCCAGCCAGTCGGATGTTTGGTCGTATGGAATCACGCTGTGGGAAATATTTAGCTTATGCAGAACTCCTTATTCGAGAAGTTCTTGGGGATTGCCATTCATTATACAAATAGAAAATGGGATGCGGTTGGCACGGCCTGAGGAATCTTCGGATGAACTGTAACACTACAGATCTACATAGCAATTTTATACTCCAAACTTGTCTTATTGTGATTGTAAATGCTGTATATACCTCCAATTTTAAATATTGTATTACAGTTACAATAACGTGATGTCAAAATGCTGGAATAGGGACCCGAGTCTCCGACCTTCTTTTCAAGACATCAGTCAACAAATGCAAGTTCTATGCGAGCGTATAAGAGTGCCGCGTGGTTATGTGCTCCACAACTTCGTGTACAACCCGACACAACATAATACTAATGGAATGATTCCACTTAATACATTAACAGAAAATAACAACTCGCGTATGGTTGTAAATAGAATATATATGAACGCTTGACTGCATGTTTGGTATGCAAATATAGCACTGTAAGTGTATATATTGTAATTTGTAATATTGTTGTTTGCATCCTTCAAAACCACAATTAAAAATTATTTATTGTACAATTATTTGATTTTGAGTGTTATGAGTAATATGTACACCATAGGTGAATACGTTGTGTTACCTATGTATGTATATAAGCTAAAATAAGCTTATCAGTATATACAAAATAAGATTAGTAAGTATACCAAAATATTATTCGTTGCCAATCGTGCAAGTTTATTTTTTTAAATTAAAAGGGTTAGTGTAGTGTACAGAAGCGATTTAACTTATGGATTCATAAGCAAAAAGTTAATAGCATTTTCAAAAATAATCTCGAACATTGTAAAAATCATTGCTTTGTCAACGAAATAAAAGTTAGCTACATTCACGCTAAGGACCTTTAGAGTTCTCAAAGATCTTCGACTCCAAGCCCAATCAACGCTTCTAACCTCATAATATTTAGGTATTTGGTGCTGCCATACTTGTAACAGTTCCACAGATTTACTATGTATTTCAGCGAAGAAGCCGAACGTTAGCGCAAGGAGCATTGTGCAACTGGAACCGAAGACGCTCAGAACAATAGTGATTGGCCCGCTCAGCCTTACAGCGCCGTACAAACAGAATACAGCAATTAGTCCCATGGAGAGCTTGAAGCTGGGAACTATCAGCACTGTGGCACTATTCATCAGCGCAACTAACCTCTGCAGGCATCGGTAAGCTTTTATTAACTCGTAAGGATTCCGCAGAGTTTCATAAGTCATTTTCTTGCTATTGTGGCTGCAATTATAAAAATTTGTGAATTTTTTTAAGGATTGAATATTTTGATTGAGTATACCTATGTGATAAGTATAAAAATTATAATTCCATAAATTTTACTTCAATTCCTTCATGACAGTTAGCAAAGGGATCATGAAAGCAAAAATGGTAAATTCCACCAAGACGGACATGGCCAAAAAATTATGACACACGTATCCTTCGAAAGCTGCCGAGAGTGCAATTTGCCAAACTTCTAATATTTGTCCCTCCTCCACCACAGAAGTCAAGAATCCTGGTAAATCCGGTCGCACGACTGCTGCCAACACAATCAGCGCGATATTTTGGTAAAATCCGAACTTCATCCCTTCTTGAATGAACGGCAGAAGTCGCAGCACCATCGGCTTTTTTACATTTCGTTTTATGAATTTTTCTATATAACAGTTTAAACATACGGATAATGACATAATGTTTGTGCTACATCTACTGCATAATTACAATAAAAGTGTCAAGAGTTGCGCGTAAGTATTGCCAACTTGATATTAATTAAACTCGATAGATAACAAATTAATCAGTTTTTACCTTCAAAATCGTCAAAATATCTACAAAATCGTCTTGCAAAAGCAATAAATTCCTTCTCTTTCCAATAAACATTCACCCGAACGATATTGGAGAAAGTGAAGAAACTGAGGACGAATCGCATGTAAATCTTCTTCCATTCCTGCCCTTTCGTCGATGTAACTTCAATATGAATGTACTGCAACAATATGAAGATGTTGTAGATGGCAGCAATCACAAAGTGAAATAAGCAAAGTCGTTTCTTCCACCCCACAACTTCCACCGGGCAATTGTTTATATTGTCCCATTTGAAAGGTAGAGCCTGAAATGCAATCCCGTAAGTGAATGCTGTTTTAACATTTCTTTTCACTCGATCATTCAGCAGGATCATATTTTTAGTATATTATTACTATTTTAATAAATATAATTTAAAAAAATCAGCGTTTATAACAATTGACAAATAAATTCCATTTCTGACCTACACAAAACTGGTACAAGGGTATGATGTATGATATTAAGCACCTTGTCGTCGTTGCTTTTATAAAGGAAATTTGATTAATGGGGATTAAACTAAAGGCGATACCGGGTTTTACTGCCTACACTACGTATAACTGGAACGCCCCCTTAAATATTTACAAGGGATAAAAGCTTGACAAAGACGGGTTTGAAACATACGTTTATGTTTTACTAACGAGCTAGGGCTAAACTTTGTTCAATTAAATTATATACCATACCACAAAGTTGAGGTACACTGAAACCAAAAATCAATTAAGTCCCAGTAATGAGTAAGCATGTGTAACATGTATAGATGGATATAGCGAAACAATAAAACTGAAGAACAAAGTATCACCATGGGGTGGATCAAACTGTAAATTGTTAATAAAGCCTTCCCTATTTGATCTTGCAAATATTTTATAAATAAACGCTCCAAATTTTTTCCGCCGCCTAAAGCTGGTAGCATTAAAATATTTATACGTGGGGAACAAGAAAATAAATCCTCCTATCCTGCTACACATTATTCTATTTTCAAACTAGTATATTGTGTTTATGTTTATGAAGTAACAAATATCGCTTATAATGTAGTTTTTCGCGGATTTCTAAAACATATTGGATACAATGTTTGATGTTTATAAGTAGTGAGCGTTAATATTAGAAGCAACAACTTCCTTTTTCAGTCTTGGTTTAATTAAGTAATGATTTAATAGATTTTAGATCATTTAACAATAATTTTCTGTCATTTGTTTTATTCAGTGATTTTTGTGTACACACAATTTCTTTACGGCAATTGTTTTATTTTACATATAAATTCTTTCTACAAATATTTTCGAAGAAGTCCTGCCACACCTTTTTCCGCTGTGGCATAAGTTGGCGCCGCTAGATTCGCGTTTGTAATTTGTGGGAAAATTGAGGCGTCAATAACTCTGAGGTTCTTAATTCCATGGACCCTGCAATACAATACATTTTTTAATTATTATTTTTAGCTACTATTATTAAAATCAGTATAAGTTTTACCTTAATTTAGGACCAACTACAGAACCCTGCCAATCTCCTTTCCGTCCCATTCTGTTCGTCCCGGACGCATGCCATTCGGAAAACCCCGTGTGTTGAACGTAGCAGCGCCAATAATTTTGAGAACGAAAAGCAAAACGTTTGCAAGAATCCGTGGGCTGCGCGGTGTATTTAGCGCCCAGATTTTGAAATACCGTTGTTTCTTCGAACACTTTGAGGCAGAATCTGATTCCTAATTATGATAAGAGTACTACATACAAAGGCAGGACAAAACGAATGAAATGAAACCTGTTCCAATGCTTGTTTAATTCGAAATATAATTACAACGGACCTTCCACAATCACATCCAAATCACGTCGCACAGTTAAATATCCATAGTCCAAAATCGGCAAATTGTCATCCGTCATGCTAGTCGCTGATTCATTCATCGTTAATCTTCCTCTGCTGTGTGGGCGACCTAGCGTCACTAAGCATGTGTTTCCATCACTAAAGGGTTGATATCGGTAATAAATTTGCAAATCCGGCCATTTTGGATTTTCGTTGTTGCCCCGTTTAGAGACAATGTAGGCCAGAGCATCAGAGGGCGTTCCAATGGGTCCTGTATGTTATAAGTATATGTTTATTACATATATGCAATTTTACATTAAGATAAACATACCAGCAATGTACTCAATAATTTAATATTAGCTGGTGCACCTCCGCCACGATAAACAGCATCATCGAAGTCATGAAATGTGAAATTCCGTTTAAAAGTCCAAGTTGATTCTGGTTGACTTATGAATTTAATTGGCAACACCGCCGCAAGGACGTGGTCTTGTAAATTCTGACCAACCTGTGGTAGAATCTGTACTGGCTTGACCTTGAAGAGAGTTATTGTAATTCTTTTAAGTATTGGGAAATAACTAACATTTAAAGCAATTAACCAAGTACGTCTCAAAATGGACAAACCTTTGCTTTTCTAATCTCATCCAGCGGACCAATCCCAGATTTGATGAGTAAAATCGGGGAAATATACGCTCCCGCGCAAAGAATGATTTCTTTAGTTGCTCGAGCGTTCAATATTTTGCCATGGCGCATGTATTCAACACCAATGGCTTTTCTGCCTTTGAACAGGATCTGACAATTTAATTATAAAATGTTTGCTGTATGTACAAATATTAATCCTTTTTTTGAAGTAATTATTTGTAAATTCATTTATAAACTGTACAACACATCTTTTCAACCTTGTGAACAGGAGAATATCGCCGAACAGTAAGATAATCTTTCAAGGACTGCTCAACAGGCTCAATGTACGCGTGATAACTTGTAACTCTCCAGCCCTTCGTATCTATGTAATTTTCATTGGGAGAGAAGCCTAAATTAATCGAGAAATAAATGATATAAAAAATGATTGTAAATCATTCAGAGCACAAAAAATTCTGTTTGTCGTCAAAAAACCTGTAATGTCAATTTAAGTAAATGATTATTATTCAATTCACCAATTCTTTGGGGACCATTGGGATCAACAAAATCATATCCAAGTTCCTTCCCTGCCTCAAACCAAACATCTCTTGCCGGGAAGTATGGACTTGTGATCGTGACTGGACCACCGGTTCCGTGCTGCCCTGCCACATTTATTAAAATGATAAAACAGAACAAGTATAGACAACATGAATATGAATGATCCCCATTAAATTAATTACTAAATTCAAGTTAAAGCGTAAGATACATGTTTTACTTTTACCATTGCTAACTGCGGAAAAGTTTCCATTATAATTCTCAAATTTACGGAAATACGGAAGAATCTCCGAGTAGGACCAACTGTCATCCCCAGTCATATTTGCCCAAACATCATAGTCATACGGAGATCCTCGTTGATATATCATGGCATTGTGGCTGGTTCCTCCGCCAAGCATTTTTGACGCTTCGGTGTTCACTATCTAAAGTAATAACATTAATATAATTAAATACATAATAAATTACATTAGAGCTTTTAAAACTAAAGTTTGGTGTTTAGGTAATTTAAAAAATATTCACGTAATTTTGGAAATTTGTAGGGGTAATTTAAAAATATAAAATTGCTTTTATTTGTTATTCTATACTTATATGTATGTATATGTATTTAGGTATATTTAATAATATTTAGGAACTAAACCTACGCCATTATTATCCAACCCCAGGAATTGCTGTTTCGTGGAATGATACCTGTAAGTCACGTCCGAATTAAACTGATTCAAGTAACCAGGGTAAGCTAAAGGAATTTTCATAGAGGGTGGTGGAGTTCCACCGGCCTCAAGGAGTAAAACTCTAAATTTTGCATCCGCCAATCGTCTTGCCACTACACAACCGGCTGCTCCTCCACCGACTGTCGTTAAAATTATTTTAAGCACTCTGGTAGGAACTTAATAAATGCCATAATAAAAACTAATTAAATAATAATGATATACCTACCAACGATAAAATCAAAGAATATTTGGGCATTATTTTCCGCTTCAAAGTTTTCGCGATCCTCCACGCGAAATTTTCTTGCGTAATAAGATACCAGCACTGGCAACATTAATAAGAAAAAATGGGAAGCTGATGTCATTCCTTCTACTGCAAATTTTTATGAGCCTGAACTAAGATTTTCTGTAAGGAAAATTTTGAAAAATAGTATTCATGATATAGATGAACACCTTTCTCAAATGACTTCAGAGTTTGTTATTCTTATTATGTATGTGTACGTTGTGGAGTTGGACAAATAATAATACATTTTTGCAGACCGATATTATTCAAATTCAAGGAATGATGAACAGATGTGTGGGTGTCGGTGGTTATTCATCATCTTGTAGTTGTCTGCCATAAATTGTTGTTTTCTATAAATATATAAACAATACCAAAAGTGGCACGGACTGTACACTATATTTGCCCCTACTACATTCCATTATGACTAATTTGGCAAATAAAAGTATTTCCACACACATATGGCATATATGTATATTGAATTTATTACTTCATAAATATGAATTCCCAGATTTTTATCAATTATTCGTAATAAAATATACGTTAATTGCTTAGCGACATTCACAAACGCAATTCTTGGACGATAATAAAATACTTAAAGTACTTTAACACAGAGATGTACACGTTACACTACTTTTTGATAACGATAACGCAATAACGGCAAAAAGTAACGTAGTGGTATGAATTT
>JAQGAK010002683.1:0-18763 GCA_034696945.1 Lipothrix lubbocki
TGTATTTTGAGTTTTTCAAAATGTATTTTGTATTTTGTAATTTGTATTTTGAGAAAAAGTATTTTGAACAGCTCTGGAAATGAATAATTAAAGCCAAACTAAACACTGTGACATAGTCACTCTCCTTCAAGAACGACAGACCCCCTACGAATTAAGGAATCGAGAGAATCGAGATACATTGTAAAAGGAATTCAACAAAGCTAGTGTTCTGAAATAATCACAGGGGTCATAGCGTGGCAGTTCAAATAGTGAGGACTACATGAATGTAGAGAGAAAATACCAACGTTATGTGGATTGACGTCACTTAAACATTGCAATTATCTTTAGCAAACCATTAGTTTTAATGCACACGTATATTTATTACAGAATACTCATCAACTTGAATAAACCGTTTAAAAACTGATGAATGATATTATTAAAGATGCGAAATAATAATACTAGGGTTCCCAGTCGTCCCGGAATGGCCGGGACAACTTGTCCCGTGTCCCGTAGGACCCCAATCCGGGACACGTAAATGTCCCGGAATAGAATTTACCGGATAATTAAAGCCAGTTTTAATAAACAGGTGCTTAAACAATTTCTTCGTGACGAACGAATGTGAGGTTTTATATTACTGTCTTTCCCATATATGTTCTTGTCTGCAGAAAATAGCATTTTTTGTATTACGAATGTACCCGTAAATGTAAGTAGTGTTGGCAAAATAAAAGTGCTCTCGTGTTTCTGCCCGCGCTGCTGAAAATGCCCTTCCCACTAGGCGGATGCCCTAAAAATCTGCCCATGGCAGAAAATTGAAAATGCCTAATTTTTGAGCAAAAACCTGGGCATTTTGGGCATTTTCCCAATTTTTTTAAAAAATTCTACAAATAAATAAAATGGTACAAAAGATAAACTATCGTCAATATATTGATAACAGTTAGTATTAATAATTTGAATAAAATTCTAAACACGTAAAATATTTGTCGCAATTATATTGAAAAAAAAATTTCAAAAATAATCAAAATTTTCCTAAAATTGACCTAAAATTTTGAAAATGCCCAAAATTTTGCCCAATTTCCTGCTTGAACATCCCCAAAATGCTAATGCCCAAAATGCCATTATGCTCTTATTTTGCCCTCAACTAAAAATTCCAAAAATGCCGTGGCATTTTGGGCAGGCGAGATGCCCAAAACGCCTTGGCATTTTTAGATTGCCAACACTAAATGTAAGTTATTACTCCTATAATCGAACATTTTCATCGCTCATATAATTGGCTAGTCAAGCCATAGTATAGTTATACGAAATATCTTAACACTCGATAGTATTACGTAAATTATATTTTAAATCTACCGTTTAAATGTAAAATGAAATGGGGAAAGATTTAAGGGGAATCAAAAAATAAAGCAGGAAGTAAATTTACGAATTGGGAGTTCATTTAAGTTTTTGAAATAATACATGAGATTATTTGGATTGCCAACTAGGACATTTGTGACACGCATTATTGCGTCGTAAGCATTTGGTGTCGATGCATTTGTATTGTATTGTATTGCATTGTTTGTCTTTATTAACGTGTTATTCCAGTTTCAGTACAATCATGACTGATCTTCCAGCTGTAACACGACGATGATATACATCGTATTTTACAATTTCTAATAAGTTGAAAGCACTATGTTAAAATTGGGCATAATTTTAGGTAATATTTATATTAATCAAGTAAATTCATTAAACAGGATGTATAGGGATGAATATACATAAATTGGTAAAAGTATACAAAATGAAGACACGTAAGGAATGTGCTAGCTTGTAATACTTGTTAGAAAGAAAAATTAGTTTATGTATAGGTACATACATGAAAAGTTGATAGAAAAGCAATATCACAGGATATTGCACAACCAACAGGATGGATCTCGGATCCAAAGTGGCAATGTTATTGTAAACTATAAGTTTAAGAAATGCTGTGTATGTACTTTTGGAAGCGTATAAATACGAGGTCCTAAATTAAATAAATAAATCGTTTATGATACTGAGCTATAGAAATAAACTCGAAAAGGGCTTTATTTTGATCATAATCTAAAACACTATTTCCACGAAAATAATTGCCCGGGTTGGACCTATTCACGCATTGGTAGCTGGAAATCTAATTAAGCTGACAACTTATAGCGCCAATATGTCCCAGTCCGTATAAAAGGTGACCATCCGTACTGTTTTTCAGAGGACAGTACGTTTTTTTCGAGGCTGTTTACTTTGAACATTTTGTCGAAAAAAAGTAAAGTACAAGTACTTTATTTTGGCAAATGTCCTTTAAAGTGAAAGAAGTTCTTTTCACATAAAAATACTAACCAATAACGCCAAAAAGTTGACTTGTAAATTTTTGTGTATTATTATCTTCGTTGTAAAATTAGTATTTCCTTGTACAGTTTATGCGCGCAAAGTTACATAAAAAATGCTAAATTCCGCAAAATATAAAAATATCAGAGCTGTCGAAAATACAAGTTACAAAATACATTTCTGAAAAATGGAAAATACAAGTTACAAAATACATTTCTGAAAAATGGAAAATACAAGTTACAAAATAAATTTGGTTTCCAGCAAAATACAATTTACAAAATACATTTGGTTTCCAGCAAAATACAAGTTACAAAATGCATTTGGTTTTCAGCAATATACAAAATGCATTTCTAATTTTACAAAAATGCAAGTTACAAAATACAAAAAACTTTTCAGCAAAATACAAATTACAAAATACATTTCCTATTTCGTGAAAAGACAAGTTACAAAATACATATTTTGCCAAGAAACCTCAAAATACATAAATCAAACCCCTAAAATACATGCAAAATACATAATTAGGACAAACCGTCCGAAATACAAATTACAAAATACATTATAAAATCAAACAGCTTCAAATTTTTTTAACTTCAAAATATAAAATACATTTTAAAACTAACAATCGTCAAAATATAAAAATGTATAAAAATTTTAAAATACGTATTTTAAATACATGTATTTAAAATACCATGTATTTCGGACAGCTCTGAAAAATATTCTACGAAATACTACAAAATTTGAAATCTATAAATTGTTTTGAATGTTCCTTGCATTAAAACGCCAATTTATACCTAAAAAATAAATTCTCAGATGATTGTCAATTACTTGTGATCCCAAAAGGCTGCTAAAATAAGTAAACCCCAAGACCAAGCCGATGAAAATTGTAAACACGATAAAAAGCTCTAAAATAGGTAAACTAAAATGAAGTTTAAAATTGTTGGTAAAAAGCGGGAATTAGGACAACAATGAAAAAAAAGAGGAGCGAAAATTACAGCTTTAGCGAAATGGTTCTATCAAAACAATTTTATTGAAACTTTTAATAATTTTCCGGCGGAAACGATGATAAATGTTGTATGAATATAACAGAATTGGGCTGTTATTTAGCATTTGATTTTCATCCAAATAGCTAGTAGCATTAAATGTCCAAATTCTGGCCCGTTTTCAAAAATTAATAATTCTGAAGAAGCTTTCAACAGAGTGATCAATACTTCAAAAATTTATCAAAAATATTCCAATATTCAAAACATTTTTTTAAATGCCCTATTTTGACAAAACGCGTTGAAATATCTTTCATGATCAAAATGTTGGCCATTTCTACATACACAAGCTATTCTTGGGAGACAAAACTGAGAAAAATAGACGGAGGCTTAGTTCCGGAAGGGTTAAATACGTATATTATGTATGTACATACATATATATCACATTTATTTAACGGTCTAATTTTGCAACAGGGTGTACTTTATTTTAGGAATTTGCAAATGGTCAGCTTGTCTGTATCAAAATCATTGTAGGATCCCCAGTAGTAGAAGTTTGTATAATATGGCTGTGCTTAAATTTGGCTTTGAGGCATTCAGTTAGGCTGAAAGCAAATCATGGGTCAATTTTTAACAATTAAAAAAGAGAGAACCAAACTTTATTTTACTGATACTGCTATGGTATTTGCCTTACGACACAGTACAAATTCACTAATGTTATAAATTTCAATTTGATAATTCAATAACTTCATTAACCATATATATGATTATGGGCTATAATATTTGTATCTCACTATTGTAATCACTATTTCATCAATAATTTTCTTGTCAATACAAAAACTCTTCCTAAATTCTTCAAAAAATGACGTTATAGTTCCTCTTGTTCCTATTAGTAGTCCTATAACTTCGATGTTCTTCAGATTATATCGTTCCTGGAGATGAGGGATGCACGGTTCATAAATGCCTTTCTTTTTTACGTCCACTTCAAATGGCTGATTAATATTGGTTTCAAATCCGATTGTTGGATCAATTACCACCGCGTCTTTCGTTACCTTCTCTATACATAAAATATCACATCTTCGACTAGAATCTTCTTCGCCAACACAGAAGATTTACTCCATTACTTCAAATCTTTCCACTTTGGCCCAGTAGAATAGATGACTGCTATGCTAAATACGAAAAAAAATATGTCATACTTGTTTGGTCGCTATTTTATGTTGTGGAGCTAAAAATGTTAATTTTTGACGTCTAAATTGCACATTTCCATAGCAAGAAGTGTGAATTCTTCAAAACCTTCAAAGTCTACTCTAGACAATTAAATTTCCTTTCACTTGCGCTCTTGATTACAAAAATCAGCTGAATAGTATTGCCGCAATCTTCAAATCTGTGAAACCCTCTTCCAGGACCTTTAGGGCTCCCATTTTAATACATGGGCATTGTTGAAAAATTAAAATTGCGCATAACTGGGCTTATTTGAATGCAAACTATTAGTTTTTGATAAGTCTGAAATTACTGTCTCCGAAATATACTGCAAAGTGCAAACATTATTGTATATATTTGCATTTGAAAATGCTAATTTGAAAAAACACGTTTAATAAACAATGCAAACAAATCCTGTTAGATAATTTTAATTAGCTAATTTTGTCGACCTCCATTGTTTTAATATGATACTGAACGAACAAAAATCGTTTTCAATTAATGCGATAAATGTTTCGTTGTATAGAAATAATTATTACCCAAATTATTAGCATTTATATCTCATTCAAGTAACGCTAATTTGTTTAACTTTGTTTGTTGTTAAATTTAATAACGTAGTTCCTAACGATTTTACTACAAATATTATATGAAAATGTTAAATTATTATATAAAATATTATATATTTTTATATAAAATATGAAAACAGTTCGTAGGCTATCCGACAGACTACGTACCCCACAGAAAATTTGCGCCTGTTAAGCAATAAATTTCCGAAAGGAAAACCGTCATAACGGTACATATCTCAAAATATAATACATACTAATTTTCAACGTATTTCCCGGAATCATTAAATTGTACCCATAATCTTTCGTCATTTGTATAAATGCAATGATATTGACTATTGAAGCTACTAATTCCAACTTTAAGTATCACGGAAAGTACTTGATCAGGGCAACTGGAGCAGGGACAATATTACAACAGTTTTTAAGACTTCCTACAGGTTGCAGTTTTTTAAAGGGTTTTTTTTATTATCAAGGAAGTTAAATCACTAATAAAAAGTCAGTGTGACAAATATATGCTGACAGCTCCAATTTAATTGTCACAGCAGGCAGGAAGAAAATACTGTCAATAGGACGAAGCCATGGTCCAAAAAATTAGAAGGGAAATAATTAGCATATTATCTGGTCAAATTTGATCTACGTGCATTTGTATTAGCAATGTTGGATGTATAAAATCAAACAATGTGATATTGTATGCAGATTTTTACCATTGAATTGTTGAAATACATACCGGGAAACTCCAGGGTCTAATGACAACAATTTTCAATGATTTTGTTTCTTTGACAGCATCGTTACATAAAGTAAGGAAACGTTTTAAACACCGACACAATTTATTCAATTAGGAGTGTAAAAATTCACATTGGCCATACGTCAAACTATATACGTAAGATTCTCCGTATAAAAGGAGAGAAATTCGGTATCATGGCATAGTCAGATTCTGTCAACGTTCCAAGTATTCAAGATCCAAAGGAGCTCCCGGCATTTTGTCACCTTAATTATCAAGGAAGAAGCACAATCACCGGTTTACTTCTATCTCTTAACATTACAATTTCTTTGGGCTAGAGGTTAAAACACCAATCTTTCACGGCATCGACTGAACAATGGCGTCAAAGTAAGTAAATCCGTTTTAAGTATTAAAAAGCAAAGCTATGCTTGGCATCATATTATGTATTAATAACCTAATTAAAATTAAAAAATGTAGGCTATTGCTTCCCTCTTTTATTCTTTTAACCTCGGATTCTTTTAATTTTTGAGTATCAAATTTTTCTTTTAATTGTTCATGATTTAACTCTTTGCGTTCAAAAGGTATTCTAAAGAGTTTTAAGTGTGTAATAATTATACTTATTTATCAATGAGCACAAATATTTGTTACAAGAATTCCTTGATTTTCAAAATCTTTTAATTTGTGGATATCAATATAAATTTCTTTTGCAATGTTAGCAGATCCAAAAATAGATTAATCGTCATTTATAGATTCTTCCACAATGTTGAAGAATTAGCACAATTTCTCAGCACTTTCCAGGTTTATTATTATGTATTTCAATTTCCAGGATGGTCTTCATCCTTGTGGCAGTTGTCTTCGTGTTGAATATTCTTGTTCACACGGGGAAATCTACCAATGCTAGAAACATCACTATCAACGATTCTGGAGAAATGGGACACGCTCGTGGGACGTGGACGGTAGGAGGAATTTTAAAGTTCATAAAATAAAAATAAATAAAATACAATAATTTAAAACAAAATTTTGTCCAAAGTCACGGGTAGTACATACTGCTTTTGAATGGATGTACACTTGCTGTTATTATTTGTAATTTGCATCCAGTCTGAATTTTATTCAAAGTGTTGGCCTTGGAAAGAGGAATGCAAAATTAAACCTGTAGATTTACCTTGCTGCGAGGACATGTTTTGCGGCAAAGTGAAAAATGGGGAAGGTGTGTGTTTATATCCTGTAAGAAGAATTTGATTTCGTAAATTTACATTAATTAAAGCCACTTATGTATGTAAATAGTATCAAACAGAAAGCTTGTATAGGTATTTGAGAGATATTCATAGGATTTTATTTGTATGCGCATGTTTTATTTCTATGTAATTTTCATTTAGTCCTACTTTTATTTACAGTGTCGGAAGTTCGACCAGTCCTGCAACAATGTAGAATTTCATTGCTGCAAAGGATTGTACTGCGATTTTTATGATGACAACAGCTGGAATTCAGGGAGGTGTCATTTGCCAGGTAATTAGGCTAAATCCGACCAGTTTAACCCCGTTTACTGTCATTCGGAACTTTGAATCCCGGTGTTGGAACTAATTATACTTTTGCATTTAGTTTTGCTCTTTCTTATCTTAGTAAACCAAATATTTTAATAGGCAAATACAAAATATGTATATATTTACTGCATCTTCTTTTTTCTCTGGAAACCTACTAATTTTGGAAATATTTTCTGTATCTACCACACACAACGATTGACGTCAATAAATGTTTTCTGCTTGAGTGTGGATAATTATAGCAGTAATAAAATTTTAATACTTACAATTAGCAATCAATAAATTCTGAATTTACATACGTATCATTTATTGGTCATAGTATAGCCAATATAATTTTTATTTATGGTTTAATAATATTTAATTTTGTTTATTAATCTCTATTTATATTTAGTGCATTGGGGAGTACATGTACGCAATTTCTAGACTATACAGTCGACTATCCCTATAAAAAGCCTCCCTATAAGAGCATTCTCCCTACAAGAGCGCCGTTCCGGCCTTTCCTGAATATTGCAATGTTAATTGTGTTCCCTATAAAAGCATTCCCTATATGAGCATTTCCACTATAACAGCGTCAAATTTCCTGCTGCTGAGGTCTGCGCCTTTCCTTATAAGAGCATTTTGTTCTCCGTAACGTTAGCGTATGACCGTTGTCACCCCTTAAACTTAACAATTTGCTGTCTTGCGCATTTTTATAAAAGGTATCACTTTTTATTTTTTAATGACTGTGTGAGTAATTCTTTTACTTATTATTATTAAAATTTACACGATCAATACTAATATTTTCTTATTTAATAATAATTTTAAATATTATTGATTGATTGATTGATTGATTTATTGCATCCACGGGTCAGTAACCCATACACAAATCATAGATATATCAATTTTTCAAAATACATTTTCATCCTAATATATTCAAATTTTACATCTATTTTCCAGAGATAACAATTTTATACTAAGAAATTCAATTATTACATCAGTTTTCCTGGAAAGGAACTTTATACTAATTGTAAGAAATTCAATTAATTAACCAGTATACATTTTTTACATGTAATTTAAACACCCAGGGAACATATAACAGCAGTTCTCTGGGGGAGCCGCAATTAATTGTTTGCGCAATTACAGATACTTCGTACAGACAAATTAGTACGGATAATAGTAAAGTAAAATACAAAAAATACTTTTGCAATGTATGCTATTTACATTGTCATTATACTGTAGTTATAACAATTCCCGTAAGAATTACATATGTATGTGGGTTGATAGATTCAGAATCTCAGTTCATAATGGAATATTTAACATACTTAAACGTAACAAATACAAGTACGGATTAATTGATAATTTTTAAAATATGTAAAGAACAGTTTATTTCTGCCTTTTATTTACTCATTCCAAAGGGTTGGGTGACAGAAGACATTCATGGGTCTGACCAATGTGCTCGTCCAATAGTGCTTTAGAATCAGTAGATAAGCCGCATTTCGTACAATGATACGCAATCCATGGATCAACATCCTCCACTCTATTTGTCGCAGAAATACTTCCTTTTCCGTTTTTTCGGGCATTACACTTCATTGCAGCTAAATCTTTTAAAAGTCTCTTATATTTTCGTCTGATTTTGCTAGCAATGATATAATTATTGCTGGCGTAGTCTTTTCTGAGCCGGCTTGAAATTTTCTGAATTGTTGGAGATTTTTCACAATTGTTGGTACCAGTTCCACCACGAGCTTCCTTTGATGTTGGCACATTTGTGTCAGGGTTGAAATTAACTGTTAGACTTGGGGCCATACTCTGTATTTTTAAAGGAAGGTTTGGAATATCGTTGTCATTTGCATTAGACAACGAAGTGGTGTCCTTGTCTTTACTCTGGAAATGGGTTGTTTCAGGATGAATGCCAATTTCTTCGTGCGAATTCTTACTAGTAGGTGGTTTACAATTTATTTTCCGATTAAGGTGTAGTTTTAAACTATGTTTACAAGACGTTTTGTAATTACACCAATCACAATGGAAAATATTATTTTGGGTGTTGGGCAATTTGATTTGATTTCCTAAATTCCCATGTTTGCGGATTTGGTGCTTTTTTAAAGAATCTTTCCGTTTAGTTTTGTATTTACAATGTCTGCATTTCCATTCTATAGCGTTTGGATCGTGATTTTTTTGTTTGTGTGCCTTTAGATATGTTGTACATTTAGTAGTAAAGTTACACAAGTCACAATTGTAATTATTTCCTCTATCACTGTGTACGTTGTTCAAGTGTTTCTTTAAATTATCTTTCCATTTTGTTTTGTATTCGCAATGTTTGCATTTCCATTTTCTAGCGTTCGGATTGTGATTGCTTATTTTATGATCTTTTAGGTATTCGTTACATTTAGTTGTAAAGTTACACAAGTCACATTTGTAAATATTTCCTGTATTACTGTGTACGTTTTTTAAATGTCGTTTTAAATGTGCGGAGTAAGAAGTTTCGTATTCGCAATGATTGCATTTGAGTGTAATAGCCTCTGGGTTGTGGTAATACCTTTTGTGATTTTGGAGATATGATTTGCTTTTGGTTTTGTAATTACACACATCACAATTGAAATTGTTTTTCGGATTCGGGTGTCTATTGCGAATATGTTGAGTTAAATTAAATTTTTTGTTTGTTTTGTAATCACACTGGTCACATTTGATGACCTCGGGTCTCATATTGCTGGAGCGGTGTTTGTGATAAGCGAAATTACTAAGGACCTCTGGTATCAAAATTGTACAATTGTCAGTTGAAGTTATAGAAACAATGTTGGACGTTTCGGGTTTGACCTGACCAATCCAAGTATTGGTCACACTTTGAGGTGAAAATGCCGTGTAGCATTAGGTTGTGATATGTTGGCTGTACGAAAACCTATACAACTTCCGTTTTTGCTCCAAATTTTAAATGTGTAAATTTTGTTCTAAAATTTCACAAACGAGTTTGACAGATTTAAAACTGTTATATCTCTCATGTTTGACCTATGTATAATGAAGTATAACAACTTGCAGCTTAGTTTGTTTTATGAAATAGTAACCGTACTAGGTTTGACAGGAGAGTCGAATTTTAAATGAATGTATTTGGGGAAAATTGTATGTTTCAAAGAACGTATGGTGGTATATACGTGAAATAACCTAAGGGAAAGTAAATTCTTACGGTAAGGTAAAAATACATTTTTCGAAAGTCAAGATATAAGAGAAATATGCATGTATGCATTTTTGTCATCATTGGATATTTTTAATATATATGCATATTTAGGTACACATTTTATGAATGTAGTAGTTACATGCTTGCAAGCTGGGGACTATTTGTTTTTCAAATTTTCCACCTGAATAACGAAGAACCTATAGAACGGGAAGATAAAAATACATTTTTAGAAAGTTACAATATAAGTGAAATGTGCATGTGTGCATTATTGACATCATTACATATTTATATTTGCATTATATGGGCATATTTAGATACATATTTAATGAATGTAGTTACTTGCTTGTCCTGCATACTTAAAAACCACCGATACACGGAAAGTTAAAATGTAAACCTCAGGCCTTGAATGTATTTTTAACCAGATTAACCTCTTAAATGGTTCAAACAAAGGTTTTATTTCTAATGCAGCCCTAAATGTCTTTACTCTATTTCTCGTATACATACTCTAGAGGAAAATAAAAGTATGTAATTAAATGTGCACAAATACAAATTTACCTCGTTTGAGCAGATTAGTGTACCCCTTAAATTAAATAAAAATATCAATGTTTGTTGTTAAGAATCACGGCCAAATAAAAATTAACGCATTAGAAGTATGCATTTATTTAAAAGCTAATGTGCGTGAATGAAAACGAGTTGTCTAAAAATGGTCGGAAAAATTAAAATTGCTTATGTTACTTTGAGTTAGGATAAAAAAGAAAAATGTCATTTTATGAAATTTTCGCAAATTATTCAGTTCTGTTACAAATTGAAATTAGTTATAGAGCGACTACGGTGATATTAAACGATTGTGTAAGAATTATAGCATTTTCAAACGTCGGCTGCTAAAATATTACCTATTGTTTTATTTGATGCTATAGTCTTATAGTTGTTGCTTTCAATATGCATGTCAATTTTTTGTTTTCTTTGGTGACCTTATTTTTCATGCCCAATTTCCAGTCACCTAAAATAAATTATTCCACAACTTGAAAATAAATGTTTTGAGCTATGGATCAGTATTAGAGTCTCAAACACGCGGCATGCATACCTACGTAGTATAAATGTATGTGCTATATACAATAAGTTTATCTACGTATGCACCTCCACGTAAATATACAAAAATGATACTAGCATAATAATATCAATGCTACTCATTATTTAATTTATTACCGACGTCTGTTTAAATATTTACGGCCATAAATAATTGAAAGTAAATTAACTGAAGCGATCTAAATAACACAAATTATATTATATTGTTTGGTACTAGCACGCTGCATGCTTAAAGTTTGTCGTAGATTAGATTTCATGGCTGATTGAAAAAAAATTGTGGAATTAAACCGTAGGTACATGGACGCGTAGAAATGAATAATAATCCCCCAAGAAAGGAAATTCGGTGCCTAGGAAAATTATACGATGTCACAGAATTTATTGAAAAGCACCCAGGTGGAGATATTATGGAATATTATGTGAATAATCAAGAGGACGCAACGTTAGCTATACAGCAATTTCATTATCGTTCCAGCAAGAAAGTCAATGGAATTTTGAAGAGTTTGAAAAATAGACCGGACGTGTCAGGTAAAATTTGTACTGGAATTTTTTCTTTATCTATTAAATCTTTACTTTTTTCATCTTTATTAACAAAAATTGTGAAATCTATTAAACAATTTTCAGATAATTACAAATATTTATTTAGCTTATATTGTTTACACAGATGAAAGCAGAAGTGGACTAAGATACCAAAACATGACCTTGGATTTTATCAAGTTACACCATGAGCTGGAATCTGAAGGATACTTTAAACCTTCAAAATTGAACGCATTATACAGAGTTTTTGAAGTTATTGCCATGGCGGGAATCGGCGGATTTCTGACTAAAAGTGAAAATGTTTCCGTAGCTTTGGTAGGAATGGTGATTTTGGGCGTCGCTATTCACAGAACTGGTTATGTTATGCACGAGGGCAGCCATAACTCACTTACTGGTAACCCAAAGATTGACAAATGGCTTCAGTCGATATTTGTTTGTAAGTAAGTTTGACCTTGTTCCGAATGTTTTTCCTTCTTCCATTCTGTTATAGAACTTCGACATACACTGGACTCTCACTATAAGAGAACGCTATAAATTACTGAAATAAATCTCTTACATAGAAATTCTCTTATAGAGAGAGCTAGTACGCATATAACTATGTATGATATGCGAGACCACAAGATCTCTTACAGAGGGAGTTCTCTTATATGGAGATATCTTATAGCGAGAGTCCGGTGTACTTAGTTGCATGCTATTCAAAAACGAATTATAGGTCTCGGTTTGGGAGTTTCTGCCAAATGGTACAGCGACAGGCACAGCCGACACCATGCGATGCCGCGGAGGATGCATCATGACACTGATTTGCTGACGGGGCCCTTCTACGTCACACATGTTAAACTCTTTGACGAGTCACAGATCAAATGGAAATTTTATTATCAATATCAGGCAATTTACAGAAATCATAAATGTTTTACAATTTGTTTGTGTTTGTGATCCTCAAAATGATTTTTAAATTAAATTAAATTAAATTTGCTAATTGAATATTCAAATTTGTAGGCGCTGCTCTGGTTGCCATTTGGAAACCTCGCGTACATGATGTACTGGGTGTTTTGGGACAGCCCACGTTACATTTGGAGGCATGGCACGTACCACGAAGTTGCGTTGCTTTTGTTCAAACTATACTTCCTCGATTTGAGCATTTCTATACCTTACATTATCGGTGCTCACATAGTCTCAGCAGTGACATTGTTGATCAATTTGGAAATGTCCCACACCCATACTCCCCTTACTGAAGAATCACTTCACTGGCTGGAGTATTCCCTAATCCACACGGTGAACGTTCATCCCTCGTGGTGGTGCGACTGGTGGATGGGCTACACAAATTACCAAATTGAACATCATTTGTTTCCGAGCATGCCGGAATTCCGACAGCGCACTATTCGGCATCGCGTCCAGGCACTTGCGCGAAAATACGAATTGCCCTACGTTTGCTTGTCGTATTGGGATGGAGTCAAAGCTATTATACAGAATTTGCAAAATGTCAGCCGAGATATTGCAAACCTAAAGCATGAAATGTACAAGAAATAACAAAGTGCATACAATGCCGATTGCAAAATAAAAAAAATGCATAGATGTGTACAACACACGTAATTCTAATAAAAACAGCTGCTACATTTTTTGTGTGTATGTACTCTGAACTCTCGTTATAAGAGAACGCTATAAATCAGCAAAATCAGTCTCTTATATAGGAATTCTCTTATAGAGAGAGCTGGTACGCATATAACTATGTGTGACATGTGGGCCTAAAGTATCTCTTACAGAGAGAGTTCTCTTATATGGGGATCTCTTATAGCGAGGGTCCGGTGTATAGATTAAATTTGTTTTACTTTGCAAGCAGTTAATCATCAAGTAAATAGAGTATTATTTATTTGTCCACAATGATTTGATACAAATTCATAATTTAAATCTAGCTACGGATTAGGTACATTTTCGGATTGAGGATAACAACATTTACTGATTTTTTATTCTATCAATCCAAACACTTATTGATTATTTATCAATCCAAAATAAATTCATTAAAAATATTAAGAATTAGACCATATTAACTTACAATTAGAGTAATTTGCACTAAATAGATCAGATTGCAAAATAAAAATGTTGACTTTGAAATACATTTTAACTGAAAAATAAATTAAAGCAAACGATTTAAAAACTGAAGTATTTTAATTTATTAAATTCAAGTATTGAAGCACATATGTATTTTACAGGTTAAAAACGAGCTACATGGTACCTAGATAGTATTTCCGTAACAAACGTTTCCAAAAGCACATACATAATTGCAAATCTTCAAGAAAATAATTTTTTACATGGAATGCTACAGACTCCAGTGCAGATTGATGAAGGAAAGTCTTAATAATAAATTACAGATTATTTAAATAATTCAGTATTCCAACAATTTTAAATTACGCATATAAATGGGACTTATAGTATTAACAATTAAATATGAATTATTAATAAAAATCGATAATCAACATTATAATTAAGTCGTCAATTAGTGTTGAAATTAATTAAAAATCATATATAGTCTATACATAACAAACACTTGAATAATTCTGGCTAATGGAATGTTGCACGTCCATAAATGTAATAAAAGAATCATCAGAATCAATTATAATAAATTTAAATAATAAATGTTAACAATTCTAATCCTAAAATTAAATTTTCCAGCGAATTTCAGGGAAATTTCACATGATTAACAAATTCAGCCTTTACGTTGCTGATGGTAATAATTATTAATAATTAAACATATTTACATATTTTTTTAAATAATTGTTGTCGGATATTTGTACACTTTAACTCCGATTTTCACCTTAATTATTATATTAAACAATAACAATTACAATAAAAAGTGTCACAGTATAGTTCGAGAGGATGAAATAATATTAAAATGAAAATATTACTATTATTACAAAAAAAACAATTTAGCACTTAAAAGGAATTTTCATAATTACTAGAACTAAATTAAAAATTAAACAACATATAAATAAATTAATAATTAAATATAATATATACATATACTAAAAATTACATATGAAAATTAAAATCTTAATGGAATTTGACAATCATAAAGAATTTTTATTAATTAATTCGGTGATGGTTTAATAAAATACAATAATTAATTTAAAAAATTTCTAAATATTAAAATTTATGTTCGTGTTAAATAACTCCTTCCTCCGCCATTTCCTGGACCAGCTGCACCACCCTCGTGGATAATTTCTCATTGGACCTTGCCCCCTGTTTGAGGAGCTCATCGAACATTTGTGAGGCGTTGAGGGGCTCTTCCCCCTGATCCCCTTGATCCGCCTGATCCCAATCCAATGGGATTTGAGCATCATTGGCATCGGCGAGGACGACCGGAAGGACGAAGAGGGAGTTGATCATCCCCCAAATCTTGGCGTGATGGAATTTCAAATTTAAATTACTCATGGTGAAGTCCGGGTAGGGCTCCACCCCCAAGTGTTTGCAGTAGTCGATGAATGACTGATAATAGACCTCGAGGACTTTGTCCAAGTTTTCCCTCCGGAAAGCCTGGGTAGTGCTCAAGTAAATGAAATTGACGAGATCGATCGTCAAGCAGTTCTCCCGGGCTTGCTGGAAGTCCACGAGTTTGACGGACACGGGCGTCGTCCCCGTAATATGATCGTATTTGAACAGGATATTGTTGACGTAGCAGTCCCCATGCGTGAGGACGTACCAACTGTCCCGTTTCCGCCGCTTATTCTGATTGTGCAAGTCTTCAAAGTTCGGCTTGGTCTTCAGCATCTCGGAGAGGCTCATGTCCATATTGCCCGCGAGGATGTGCCCGAAGATGTAATGGACTTGGTTGCCGAATTGGTGCATTTTCTCCGAGCAGATTGAGTCTCGTCCAGTCTCGCGCTTAACGATGTCCACGCTGGTGAGGAAGGAGGCGTTGAAGAGGGCGGAGGCAACTTCCTCCGTGTGAGGCGTCACGATGGTTTCCTTGAGGCAGTCGAAATGATCGCAGAGGCTGGAGTTGTTCTCGAGCTTGATCTTGATGTAAGCCATGGAGAGAGCGTGGAGTTTGGCGATTTCCCGGACCACCAGAGTGCAGTGGGGAAGGTCCAGGCCGACGTACTTGGAGGCCATTCGGTAACCCTGGGTCTTTCGGAGATCCTCGACTAGAATGAAGTTCCCGTGGGCGATTTGACCGTTGTTGTAGTGCTCCCAGTAGCCTAGAAAATCAAGGGAAAATTAATAATTTTTATAGTTTTATTTTTATTTTAATAATTTTAGATTGTTTAGCGGAATTGTCTATCCACTTACTTGCTTCCGATTTATTATTATTTATTTATTATTATTTATTTATTATTATTTATTTATTATTATTTATTTATTATTATATATTTATTTACTGCAATTAACACTTATTAACGTTTATTTAATAATATTATAATTTAGTAATTATTAATTGCTAATTTATTTGTACCGCCTATGTATTTCAATGGGGATTTCGGTGACGTTTTCCGGCGTCCAAAAAACGCTCTTGACGTGATAAATGTTCCAGATTTATGAAATCGTCCCGGATCTGGTTGTAAAGTGTGGAGTTGTTCCGTTATTCTCCAGCTTGGAGGCACAACTATAATAGACTCTTACTTGTAGTCGTCTCTTGGTTGGGTTTGGTGTCACCCTCCGTAGTCTTATAAGTGCCTTGTCCTACACCTTTGTGACTATAAAAATAGATTTTGTGTGTATTTGAGATTTTTGAGTTTAATTGAGAGCATTGAATATACACAAATATTGTACAAATGTGTCAAACCCTATGCTTCACTATTGACTGAAAAACCTAAATAATAAATGTAGTCGGATTTTCAAAGGTGCTAAAAATGTCCTTGTGTCATTGAGTTCATTTTGACATATTTTATAGTAATATGAAAGTCCATATCTTTAAACATGCTAATAATATACATGATTATAGCAATTTTGTTTATGAAAAATATAATAAATACACGTATAGATCGTATACATCTTAATGCTCCAGGCTCTCCATGATAAGATAGAGGAAATAATTTGTTTAATAAATGAATTAAATGATTTCAGCGTGGTCCTAACTGGACCTTGAGTCCTCATTTACACGCAGTAATTTTCTTTCCATTGCAGTGTTTGTTGTCAATTATTTTCATGAGAAATATACATGTATGCATGTATTATTTTATACAGAACAACAGTTGTCTGATTATTTAAATGGAGAGATTCTGTTGTTGAAACTGATGATTTGACGAAGTCAAACATTGGATGTTCCGTTCCGTATTTGTTCAATTGTTTAATAATCACATATTTTAGTTATATGATAATTTGAAAAATCAATATAAACTATATAGCAAAAAATGATAATTTTTATATTTTTCTACAAGCGCAATACTGATTCAATCTTCAAAATATTTATTTTATTACTGCTATTTATTTAATTATTTTGATCACATTTATTTTATTTTGTTGTTTTTATTTTTTTTGTTTTAATTGTATTGTTTAATTATTTTGATCACAGTAATTATTTAATTTAATATTCTTTGTTTTTCTTGTAATATTTAATTTTTTGATCGCATTATTTTTTTTGTTTTCTTTTCTTTTATATTTCATTATTTAATTAATTTAATTACTTTTTCGGGCAGTTATTTCTGAAACTTATTTATTTGAAGACGTAAGAACAAGTACGAAAAGAATAATTTTACATACATTGTAATATCAATATATATACATACCCATCATATTATTTATTCGTTAATTATTTGATTTTGTAGTTACTTAAGTGACCAGAGGCTGATGGAGCATTTTCTCACCCAAAGATTTTCCATGTTCTCATATTTGTCCTATTTATTGAGCAAAAGTAACGGTGAATAGCAAGTGTCATAAGCCCTTCCTAACAATAAAGACTTTCTTTTTTCTTAAAAGAAGCACGTCTGGGTCTCTATTATTTATGTATCTCTCCAGTTCGACTGCTCCATTTCTTATTTACTATCGTTTGTGTGCTCATGTAGTGTGGTGGCCTTAGGGAAAGATAATACATATAAAGGGTTGTGGGATTGACAATTGACAACATAATACGTGATTTTGAGTGCATCAGAAAGTTGAAATGACAACTCTTAACACAGCTTTTGCACTCTCAGTCATTGTTACTCTTGCACGAATGTTCCGGATCTCGACAATTTTTTCCCCATCATTAGCCTGTAAAAGGAAATTTTGTTTAAACTTTTAAATAAATACGAGTTACAATATATGACATTAATGATGACATACGAGAAATAATTCCGAATTGAAAAATTACACTGCAAAACTTTTGACTTGGATGAGTTTTCCATTGATTCGGATCCGTCAATGATGAGACAACGTTTTCAGGGAGAAGTGAGGGAACAAACGCCACGGCAAAGGAATTTCCACCGAAATTACTTTGAAAAACGACGGCTAGTCGGACGTCTGTAGAAGCAATGATATGTGAAAAGAAGGCTTGAACGCGTCTAGAAAAATTGAAGAAAAATTGTCTAGTAAAATTCACACTCATTTTCGCCTGTTAATTATTTCATGTCACTGATAAAATAAAAAAAAATAAGTAAAATAATAAAATAAAAATAAATAAGTAAAATAAATAATAAAATAAAAATAAATAAGTAAAATAAATAATAAAATAAAAATAAATAAGTATAATATATAATAAAATAAAAATAAATAAGTAAAATAAATAATAA
>JAQGAK010002684.1:0-18754 GCA_034696945.1 Lipothrix lubbocki
GTTATTTTAACGTTATGTCGTATTTTAGCGTTAATAGCGTTATTTATAACGTTATTGAATAACGTTATCCAACCCTGTTTAAAACAAATCATTTTTCAATCATACAAATTTAAGATGTTTCCTGTTAACGCCCACATCGTTGAACATCACCCAGACACCGTGGCAACCAAAGGCAAGTCGCAGCAGATGTCATATTATTTGTAATTCTGAGATGATCAGCTGAGGTGCTGCAATCGGGAATACAACATTAGCGAATAGTTGGCAGCTTAATTGGAATCCCAGGTATTATCGCTCAAATGGATATAACGGATCGTTGAAGCGGAAATAGTGCTTTCCCTTTATTATAAATTGTAATATGAAAAGCATTTATATTTTTAGTATACCCGTGTTACTAGAGGGAGAACAGTCTTTTTGTGCTGATCTACGAATGACACGTTAATAAAGACGTGAATTGAATTGAAAAACCGGCGACATTTTCATTTAAATGGTATTTTTTAAGTTTTAAACATGAAGTTTGCAAAAGTTTTATTGAAATTAGCAACATAGTCGCACAATTTCGGGCAAAAAGTTGGCAAATTTTTTCCCCTTTTTTAACATTATCGTTACAGGATTTATATTTTATCGCTACGTTTTAATATCGATATAAAAATATTTTCCCGTTACAGTTCACATAACTCTGTAATTTCAGACTTACCCTGAAAGCCGAGAACCCAATGTTTTTTGGCAACCTCGCAAATATCAAAAACCCATAGTTTGCAATTATGCTCATTTTTGCACAAAATTATTTTTTTTCACTCTCAATGTATTTAAATGGGAGCACCAAATGGTTTAAAAAGGCTTGCGGGGATTTACTGGTAGGGACCACATAACTCAGCCAATTTACATGACCATAGACTCAAATGAAAGGAAATTAAATTCTCTAGGTTTAACTTTCCTTGGATTTTTAAAATTTTCATTCCTTCCTATTAAAATTTGTGATTTAGTGCTAAAAATCTAGGTTTTTCAACTCTGCAAACTTAATTAGCGACCAAACACCGGTGGGACATTTTTTTTCGAATTCAGCACAAAACGTGACCCTAGAAGCAATAAATATTAATTTTTTATTTTTCATACCGTTTGTGAGGTAAATGTAAAAACCCCAAAAATTTGCAAAAAGTCGAAAATTGACTATAGTATTTGTAAATTTTTGACCATCAGATAAACACTTTTAGACTTTTTGTTAGACTTTTTGCACATTTTTAGGGTTAATAATACACCCCGTAACAAAATATATAGAACAATAAAACAATTTATATTTATATATATGAATATTTCAAAGAATTTCATTTTAAGAATATTTAAAAAAAAACATCTTTAAAAATTTCATACTAAAAAAATTACATTTTACACATGGTGGGTCCTAGTGCGTGAAGTTGAAGGGAAAATAAATATCTTTTTGATTATTGATTATACCTCACATTAAAATATCCCCGTCCACACTCACGGAATCCTGTCCTCCTCATGGAGAGTCTGAGGCCTTGAAATGAGGATATAAATCATCAGAGCCGGTTTAATGCGTCAAAAAACAGGATTCTAATTTCCGTGTAACATATTATATCACTTCTGCGATGTCAGCACAAAATGACTTGCCTTGAACTTGGAACTAATTCCGTTATTGAAGTTATTATTACATTTATAACCTATTTATTGAGAGTCAATTCTTTGGAAATCCTCCGTACTCTTCCCCTGTCTCTATAGCTTGTGTGTGTGTACTCTGAAAAGCAAAATGGCGACCCGAAAAATACTCATCACAAACCAAAAATTAAGGAAGTCAATTTTTTTTAAAGGGCCTGCATCTGCCATCTGCAGTCCAATTTCCGGACTTGTATCTCCTTTTACCGCTCATTGGGTTTTTTTCCAATAGGAATAATATAGAGTAAAAATAAGAATAGGAGGAGTTTCTCTGCGAGGGACAGTTGGAAACGTCTTGCATTTACCCAATTCCTTTAAAAATAAAAAATCCCCAAAATCATGATTTTTTCTTTGCAATCATATTTTTGTGATTTACAAATTTTCAGAATGACTCTGTTATTCAGTCTGCATTAGCCTGACGATGAACTCAGTTGTCGTTCGAAAGCTCGGGAAATCAAAAAAATTGTTAATTTTTGTTAATAATTATCCACGTAAACCATTTAAATCATGGGAATTTAGAAGGAGGGAATTTTTGAACCCGTGCTGGAGTCTGACAAGTACATGTTTTCCCTTGTCCGAGAGCTATGGACTTGAAATTTTCACTGGGGGTAGGTATTAGCTGTACAACTAAAACAAACATTAAAGTTCGTGCGACTTCCCCTTTATATTAGAGTTATAGACAACTCAAGGTGTTGGGTCGGGGAAAAGTAGTAAGGGGGGACCACGTCTTCCTTAAAATTTCCCGTGTTATTTCGCATAAGAAATAAAAATTTTCGGAAGTCAATGTATTTCCTTGTTCAATTCTCCATACTGTTTTGTTATAAACTTACTACACCCTAAATGTTTTTTAATTATATATTCTGTACAGCTTGGCTCAAAGTTGCTAATAAACTATTCCGGATCTCTATGTGACGCATTGAGCATAATGATCATTTATTTGAAAACATTTGAAGGGAGACCGCTTCACGGCAATCCGTCATTGCATTCAGCCCAACTATTACTCGGGTAGGGAATGTTGGGACGAACAAAGAGGTATTTTGAAATATTTAAACTTTTCTTTATTAAAATTACATGTGCCTTCAACGACAAATTCCGCGCGTACTAACTTAAATCCTTAGATTCAAAATTAAAATGCTTACAAGGCCCATGTTTTGATCCTTGTGCAGTCCCAGGTTCCAAGCGGTTCGGATTTATACCCATAACCAACTTTAAACCGAAACCGACGGTTCGTACTACAGAAATATTAACGGAATTAAATTAAAACTAGCGATTAAAGCCATCACCATGACGACGATACTACAGTGTTGTGGCGTCCTGTCGAATCCCAAGTATAATTTGAAAGAAGCAACTTACAGTTTTACATTCAAAGCCCAATTGGTAAAATCCCAAGTATAAGAAATTGTAAAGAATGAATTTGTCCCTGCTATAATAATAGCAATGTCATGTTCAAAAAAAATCAGAATGGGGAACAAAATCAATTCGATAATTTTGAAGTTACGCTTGTATATAGACGCTTTATAGATTAAAGATTTTATAGCTTTAAATGCTTTGTGATTGTATTTGTAAAGATCCTAAAACATTTTTTATAATTGGAGGGCGTTCAAAACGATTTTTGATTCAGGTTACAAAGATTGTTAGGGTAAATACATAGGGAACTGTAAACGTGACCATAAATGTAGTTGCATGTTTAGTCAATGTTTTTCTTCTATTTGAATTAAATAATAAAGACAAAAAATTTTTGCAAAATTTAATTTTTTTGAAAACAATGTACATACTACAAGTAAACGTTAATTAATGTACTACAAAATTACGGGAAATACACTATCAGTCAAAATAAGTTACACATTTAAGATTTGTGTAGAAATCGTCTCATCGCGTTTTATACCTATGTCTTGAGGACATTTTGAAAAGTTTAATTATTTTTGTATTCAGAAATCATTGCTGATTATGGCCGAGCGGTCAATAATTGTCATTTTCGAAATTTCTCCAAGTGGGGAATTTGTGAAACATTGTTGCCTCAAAATTTACGTGTAATCTAAATAAGTTGCACCTTTTGTTTTAATTGCTATAAAAAATTCCTGGTAGATAAATATTAAATATAAGAATTCCCTGCCTACCAAATTACCCGCCCTTGATAATCAATTTTTGTGCGGTTTTTAACAATTCTTAAAACATAAAATTTTAAACATTTTTAAAACCTGTAGAAAACAAAAACGTCTTTTAAAAAATTAATTCCTCAAAGATTTTCAAGTACTTCTGACCCTGTAAATGGGGACAACCTAAATTAGGCTCGGTGGAAATTGTCAAATATATAGTCGATTAAAAGAGCGAGATAAGGCCAAAAAGAGAGGAGATTGGGAAATCGAAGATAAAATGCGGGAGGTTAGGCCAAAAAAAGAGAGGAGACTGGGAAATCGAAGATAAAAAGCGGGAAAAAAGGAAAGGGAAATATGCGCGAACTACTTTGTGGTGCAAAATGTAGAGATGAAAAACGGCAAAATGGCCAAAGCCGCCCTAATTATACTCATATAGTGGATATAATAGGCAATAATATGTTCCCACAACATATCACCTGTCGCCATCCCACACATCTGTGAATATAATACAAAACGGCAGTATATAGTTAATCAGAGTTGATCAGGACTGTATTATTATTTTTGGTGTGGACTTAATTATTATAGAATAATCATTGAAGTCAAGTATAAGCAACCAATTAAATTCTGAATGAGGAGCATTATATAGACACATATGGGAAACGTTGCAATCCGCATTTTAAATATAAAATTTGCATAAACGAATTCATACCTTCATATATAGTAACTATACATATACAATATATATGTCATATATGTATTTGTAGGCCCATGCTCAAAATGCATGTGTGGAAATCACGGTAATATTAATAAATAATATAAATGTATCAATAATTGTATATTGCAATATATATATATATGCTAATGATATATAAAAACTTGATCGAATTTCTTCTTCCTGCGTGGAAGTCAATTCCACATAATAGCACACCTCACAGGAAGCGCACATAGGGTGAATTTACATACACAAACCCTTTGCTCCATATGGTCGGAATTTAAAAAAAAAAGTGTCCAGGGACGGAAATTCCTTGTTCATCCTCAAGGTTCTTTGTGTAATTAAAAAATTACAGGGAATCCTGTCGACGTCTTTGGATTTCATTTGTGGATAATAGCAATAACATGTATGTATAAATAGTAATTATTTCATTGCTCACCAGAACATCGTCAACAATAATATTCTTACAAAATATCAAATACACATAATTGATATGCCTATATACAGCTGTACATTCATATTTGACTTTTTGGCATTGCAATGTGTGTATGTACAACAATTATTGCACATTTATTTATTCTTAGGCCCCTGCACACCTGACGGATGATGAACCCTCATTTGGTGTGTAACAAGTATAGGGAATACATTCCAACGTATATAGAGAATCTGTACGCTCCACACGTAATACACGTTAATAACACGTAAGTCGTTGGATGCGAGCGAGGGAGCGAGCGAGCGATCAACAGGTGAATAAACGTATCAGATTGTTGGTCACAAAAATTTGCAATGCTAATTTCATCGTTGGACTATATAACATACAACTATTTAATGATTCATAAACATAACAACTATATCTACATACAACAATTATCGAAGGGATATTTGGCCAGCGTGTGTCGTCATGTCATACAAGTTTTTGGGATCTCAAGGCAACAATAAACCTCTATAGCACGTTAACAAACAAAGCGGCGGCTGCTCCTGCTCCTGCAAATTCTAAGATGCTCGAGTTCGTATTCTCTTATAAATGTCGCGTCCTTGACAACCTCACAACAACAAGATCTTCCAACAATAACAATAATAATCATACGAGGAGCGTGAAAACCACGGAAGTTACGTGCTGGTCACTTACATATATAGAGCATATTACGTACATTTATGGAGCACGTACTAAACACATGAAGGGAGACGTAGGGCTGGGAAATTGCGAGAAACGCGATGAAAATAATAATCCATAATACATACCTAATAGAGTATTCTCATATAGCTGGGCAAATTGATACATTGGATGTCTGAACATCCCAGAATCGAAAAAACAAAAATTAGAAACCGCGAAATGTCCGGAAAATTTTATAAAGGCAGCGAAAATATTGAACACAAAAAATGTAAATTTTATGGCCAACAAAATAAAAATTCATAAAGTACTTTTTTTTAACTTATATAGCTGTGAGTTGAAAATGGGAGAAACCTCAAATAAACTCGGCAAATTGTTATCATTCTCATATAATCATTGGCAAATACAGTCAATACGTCTGTAGTTGGGAAAAAAGCGGCAAAATGTTGCCAAAATTGAGGTCAAATCGAAGAATTGCAGCTGAAAACTGGAATTAGTGGGGAAATGCCAGGAAAATCCCGACGACAAATCGACTGCACTTTTGCGAAACTTTGGAATGAAAAAACGCGAAAAGGTCCCAGCCCAACAGGCAAAAGCAAATGCAACTTATTGAGCCAGCGACATTGTTGATCTTATTGCTCTGCCGTTTATAGGAAAATACCTTTTTACTTCCGGCTAAGACGAACAAATGCAGGAGAGCGAGCATATTAGAGTTTTTAGTTTTAGGCGTACCGTGTGCATGTGAATTGATATTGAAAAAAAATTATAAAATCATCAATCGGCATACGTAGGACATATGTACTTATAGGTAATTAGGTATATGTTTAAGCCCCATGATTAATTTACTCACCTGTTGACTTTCAATATATTACTAATAGAGTTGTGGGTTATCCGTCGCTCCCAAACTTCTCTTATGGGCTTCTTATGCAATGAACAACAATGTGGAATGCAAAACCACGACGACGCTCCGTGTCCCATTATCATTGGATTCGTCTATATATCCAAACGTTTTTATATATAGCGAATATGCTCCTAATATTAATGATCAAGGGTGCGGGGAACGTTCATAATACAAATAATATAAAGGGGTAGGAAATTTACAGGGACTTAACAAATCCACTGAGTCAATTGCATATAACCAAAATAATCCTAATAAATTTATATCGCCTATGTAGTATAAAAGGCTTTCCGCAACATTCTCGTTTGCTCCATTTAAAAGTTTGCTCTCGTGAAGGTTGGAACTGTGGAATTATTCTCTGGTAATTATTATAAAAGTAAGTATGTAGGCCCTTTCTTGATTTCCCAATATTGGTCACTTGTATTTATTTATAGAGAGAGGTATTGGGCAATTCGTCAAAACATTTACACACGCAATATATTATATATTGCAATCATACCAATCTTGTGTTGATTTATTTAGGCTGAGAAATTACGTAACTTATAAGGACATTAGTTATAGTAAACTAGGGTAAATCTACTATTAGGATAGTGATATTTTTAAATTTATTAAAATTCGATTTTATTTTAATGCAATTTGTATGTAAGAAAAATTATTAAGAAAATTCTCCGTTTCCTTTTTTCCAGGAAATGAAATTCTTCGTCTTATTCGCTACTCTGTTGGTGGCTGTGGCCGCTCAACGCCAACAGCTCCAACAAACTACTCCAGTGCCTATCTTGAGACAAGTTAATAGGTAAGGGTTACAAGTTTCGCTTTTCATACACGACGTGTAAATAACGGCTTTTTTGCCGTTGTAATTTGTACAATTTTGTACAGCTTTTGTAAAATTTTGTACATTTTTTGTAAAATTTTCTGCAATTTTCGTAAAAGTTTGCACAATATTCGTAAAATTTTGCACAATTTTTGTAAATTTTGCACAATTTTTGAACAAATGTTTGTAAAATCTTCTACAATTTTAGCAAATGTTTGTAAATTTTTTAACAATTTAAAAAAATGTTTGTAAAATTTTAAACAATTAAAAAAAAATTTTGTACAATTTTTACATTTTGTTAAATTTTTACAAAATTTTGTACAATTTTTACATTTCGTTAAATTTTTACAAAATTTTGTACAATTTTTACATTTTGTTAAATTTTTACAAAATTTTGTACAATTTTTACATTTTGGTAAATTTTTACAAAATTTTGTACAATCTTTACATTTGTTAAATTTTTACAAAATTTTGTACAACTTTTACAAAATTTTGTACATTTTTGCAACATTTTTTAAAATGCATTAATTTTTGTAAAAGATCGTAAACTTTTGTAAAATTACCTAAACTTTTGTAAAATGGCCCAAAACTTTTGTAAAATGGCCCAAAACTTTTGTAAAATTACCCAAACTTTTGTAAAATTACCCAAACTTTTGTAAAATGGCCCAAACTTTTGTAAAATTACCCAAACTTTCGTAAAATGACCCAAATTTTTATAAAATTGCGTGGTTGTTTATAAATTTGGGTGAATTTTTGTTAAATTGCTTAAATTTTTAAAACATTGCATTTTCTTTAAAATTGCATCAATTTTTATAAAATTGCGTACATTATTATAAAGATGCGTTAATTTTTGTAAAATTGTGTAAATTTTTGCAAAATTATGCAACTTTTTGTAAAATTGCGTTCTTTTTTTAAAATTGTGCAAATTTTTTTTAAATTTAAAAAAACATGAATTGTTAAAGAAATCTTGAAAATTTGAAATTGCAGCCACAATGATGACGGCTCTTACACTTACGGTTACGAGGCTGCGGATGGTTCCTACAAGATTGAAACTAAGGCCGCTACTGGGGAAGTCCGTGGAAAGTACGGATACGTGGACACTAATGGAGCCCTCCGGGAGGTTGAGTACGGAGCGAACCGTAACGGATTCAACCCCTCCGGAACCGGGATCTCCGTCCCAGCCGCCGCCCCCGCCAAGTCCAACATCCAAAGCACTAACCCCGCTGACTACGATGATGGTCAATACCGCCCTGGTCCAGATGAGGCCGGTTTGGGATTTGCTCAAGAGCCCGCCCAACAACAAGCCTCACCACTCTCCCGCCTCAGCGGCGCTCGCAGATTCAGTGCTCCCCGCGCCCGCCCTCAACAACAACAACAACAACAAACTTATGTTGAGGAGACTCAACAAGACTATGAGCCCCAACAACCCCAGCCCTACCACCAGCAACAACAACAATACCAACAACAACAAATCCAATATCAACAACAACAGCAACAATATCAAAGACAACAACAACAATATCAACAGAATTTGCAACAATATCAACCCCAGCCAGCCTACCAACCCGTCCAACTCCCACAAAATGCCTTCAATGGACACCCCGCCCGCAGCATTGACATTAATACTGGCTCATACTCTCTCCAATATTAATTTTGCGTTCGAAGGAATTCCTTATTCTTATACTATTATTTGTTTTCAAGTACTGATATGTATGATACATTATTTTTCGTGATATCAAGATTTATTGAGGCAAAATCCTTGACCACATTTGATAATCTTTGCCAGTAAATTCATGGGCGCTTTTCCTTAAAAATAGCAATAAATTAATATGGTTTAGTCTCAGTCCTAATTAAATTGCCGTTTAATTATCTTCGCCATCTTCAGTTTTACCACCGCGTTATTCTTATTTTACCACTGCGTTATTCATAATTAGTGTTGGCAGTTTGAAAATGCCAAGGCATTTTGGGCATCTAGCCTGGCCAAAATGCCACGGCATTTTGGGCATTCTTTGCTTTGGGGAAAATGAGAGCATAATGACATTTCGGGCATTGGCATTTTGGGCACTGGCATTTCAGCCATTTTCAATCTGAAATTCCGGCAAAATTTTAGGCATTTGCAAGATTTCAGGTCAAATTTTTGAAAATTTTTATCATTTTTGGAAAAAATTTCTGAATATATTTGCGACAAAATCTTCAAGAAATTTAACATTAAATTAAAATTATTATCATCAATGGTTAATAATTTATTGACCATAGGTTGTCAATTATACCATTTTATTTGTGGAATTATTTGAAAAAATTTAAAAAATGTCCGGATTTCTGCCCAAAATGCCTATTTTTCTGCCCAAAATTTTTGGGCATTTTCAATTTTCTGACTTGGGCAAATTTTTAGGGAATTTGCCCAGTGAGCAGAGCATTTTCAGTAGGGCGGCAAAAATCTCCAGCACGAACATCCTTAACGTCGCGACTAAGCTGATTTAGGACAGGACTGATGATAAAAATTGAGTGTACATTTATCAACTATGCAGCTGAATGAATTGAAATATTGAAAATCACGTTAACTGTTATTACTCACACACGCAATTTTTCTATCATGATTGTCATTTCGTTTAGATGCACAAGTTGTAGATATTTCAACGCCTCTTATATTGAAATGCCATCAATGTAGGTATAATTTAAAGATTTTACACAAAATTATAAATGATAACTGTTTCAATGTGATTAATGAATTGTTTACTTAGGGGAAAGCGTTGGCCGTTCCTATCTTGTTTAGTTTTGTCTGAATTCCATCACAGGCTCTTTTGTTTATAATAATAAATTATGTACAATTTTGCTGTTAATTATTCTATACGAACAAATTAAATAATCTGAAATTAAAAAAGGTATCGAGATAATTGGTTTATGTTCCATTTGCGTCAAAAATCATGAAAATCGGTCGTACCGTTTTCTGGCAATTGCCGCCATTGTAAAACCACTAAAATTGACCTTCTGCGCCCCCGTTTAAATACATGCAAAGTTATCAAAAAAATTTTTGTGCCTAAATGGTTTTATTTAGATGCAGTCTAGCAGTTTTTTACAAATTCATGGTCAAATTCAAACTTCATCGAAAACGTCTGCAGGTAAGCTCTGAAGTTCCTGTATTTAAAATTTATAAAATTAAGTTGTTATACGTCGGGTTGAACCATTATTCTAAAAATGTATGCTACTTCATTAAAAATAAATCTGCTGATTAGACACGACGTCATTCACCATCCCAAATATTTTACCAACATCTATATTTGAAGCTTATGAAACATTAACTAGGAACAGTAGGGCATATATTGTTTAAAATGTTCCGATTTATTTAATGTACGTATCCTTTCGATACTAGGTCAAAAACTTTATTTATTCGAGACATTGCGCATGACTTACTTAAAATCCTTTACCTAATTCTTATAAAGCTTAAAAAGGATTTTTATGTTTTGCGATATGAAATATAAGAATAAATTTAAAAAATTTGCGCAAAACCCATGCATAAAATATGTTTACAACGATAACAATCGGATATGCAGCCACGGCAACCTCAGGGTTATGTTGAAAATTTATAACCTACGTCAAAATTTACGTCCGTGGCAAAGTATAATCAGATTTAAGGTAAAATGGGAGGAGCTTACGTAAAATTTAAATTTGCGCAATGTTTCTAGTAAAAATTAAGTTCGTAAAACGAGAGTTGAATAACTTTATCATTTCGTTTTGTTATTCCCTAAAAGTTATTTGCACAGAAATGTTATCGGTAATGACGATATCATCCCATTTCGTTGTTATTACCGTTATAATTATAAATTATATTTTTGCTTAAACGCAATCGAAATAATGACAGTATAAATATTAAAATTTGGCGACGTTTTTATTTTAATTATAAGTTATGAGTTTTAAACATGAAACTTACAAACGTTTCTACGTTTCATTGGATTGTTATTAAAATTCAATTAGAAGAACTTAGAAATGCATTAACCAATATTGTTTTAGTTGGGTGGGTAGAAATATGTACGCAATAATGAAGTAATTAAAATGAGGTTGTAGTTGACTAGTGTAATATACATTATCCAGAGTTTACAATAACACTTATTGAAAAACTATATTTCTATTACTTGTACCAACTAGATAGATGCTATTATAAACTACATACAGTAATTTCAGACATCCGGAAAATCAAAAACTTTGATATTATTTCTGACCTCGAATTTATAAAAAAACTGATAGTTTGCATTCAAAAAACCCCAGTTATGCGCAAAATTTATTTTTCAACGGTGCCCATGTACTTAAATATATATCAGTGCCAATCGAGGGCAAATTTATTAAGCGCTTGGGACTTAACCATCACGTCAATTACATTGCAATACATAGGTTACAACAATAAACCTCCAAATACCACTGTTCCTTATAGAGAAATTTTAACAGCAGACGTACCCTTTGATGTACAGCTTAAAGTGTAGTAATAACAACATCGAATAGCTACATATCTTATGTTAAAATTTAGTCTAAAAAATAACTTCTGAACAATATACATAGGAGTATAAAAATAACAATATTTATACATATTTGTAAAAGACAGGACCAAATGAGAAATTATTCTGAACATACATATGCAGGTACCATACAACATACAGAAATAAAGTTTACTATACACCCGAACAAGTTTACGCTTTTATAGCACCAAAAGCTTGACTCTGATAATATGCGTAATTATTACATAGTATCCTTGCAGTACACATGATCAATCAACATATATAAACATTTAAATGAAGTTATGATCAGAACAGATTAGACGTCATTAATTATTACATATACTGCTCAACTGCTCATGAGCGCTCAACAGACGAATCAAAATGTTATTTATTAGAATCAAAATCATTAGGGCACAAAATTAGAAAATCATAAACAGCTTTTCACTTGCAATATGTAAATACTGACGATTAATTCACTGAGTTCGATAAGAGTGCCATAGTTGTAAGGGAGAGAGGAATGGACGACGCAGTGGTGCATACACTTTTCAAACGGATACGTTATTTTGCCATTAGGTTATTTTAAAATTATACGGTTATCGATATCGTTATCGGTATTCAGTTAATGCGTTATCCGTTACGGTTATCATACGGATATTGGGCATTTTCCATAACGTTATAAAACGTTATAATTTGGTATTTAAGATTAATTATTTGTTTTTTTTACTAAATTTCTAAAGTACACGGTAAGGTGTAATGTACATTTACAAACAATCATTCAATAGAAAAAAATAAAGTTCTGATCAAATAGCTCCAAACTGGATAATATCCGTTCGTATTTAAAAATAAAATACTTGTCTGATAAACTAATTGAATACTACATCTGATTATTATCGCATTTTGGGTGAAGAAATCGAATCGTTTGTATGTGTTAGAATTTAGAATATCTGCAACACCTTTTTAAGCTTTAAATTAAACAATTTTCTACTGTGTGCATTTTAAATCACGCTTTAAATATGTTATTCTTTCCGTACTCAAGCGGGTAGGTGTCATGCAATGCATAAGTACTGTTATTATATTCAAAACGATTCAAAAACGACGTATTCTAACATAATGACAAATTGTAACGGGCAATTCATTGGAATATAACAAATATAAAATGACCGTTTCGAATCTGATATCGTTATGGATATCGTTATTTCATGAACTTTAAGCCGTTATCGTTATTGGTTATCAGTATTCATCATAACGTTATCGGTTATTGTTATATACCCGTTTGACGATTCATATCTGTATTATCCGATATTTTATAACGTTATGCATAACGGTATGCACCACTGTGGACGAGTAAATGATTTTTCAACCGGCACTGAACCAATTTGTTAAGGGTGACCATCGGTACAAATATGTCACTGGGTTGCTACCCAAAAGGTTTTAACTTTGTAATTGGAATAGTTACATTAGGTCTATGTGTTTTATATATATACAGCTCGGATCCCAATATATGTTGCCGAAAGATAGTATTTGAATGTCCGCACGAGAGGTGATTTTGATTTTCTTCCGACTTTCTGACACCGTATTTGTCACTTGTTCTTCATCATTAATTTAAATCGCCTTCTTCACTGTCGTCCCGACATCGTTCACCAGAATCGAATGCATCCCTCCGTTCCACTCCCCCACTTGCAGATATTCCTCCATCTCCTTTAGTCCGGCCGAAATGTGATCCAACATAGGGTTCCCAGTCGTCCCGGAATGGCCGGGACAATCCCGGAATCAACACGCTTGTCCCGTGCTCCGGACGACCCCAATCCGGAACACGTAAATGTCCCGGAATTGAATTTACCGAATTAAAGACAATAAACTTAAGTAGTTAAAAAATGTATTATGACGCACGAGTGTGAAGTTTTAAATGTTTAATTATTTTATCAGGGTAGCATTTATTTTCGAACGGATGTTAGCAATTTTGAAGCTATTTGAGTAGATTTAAATTTGTTTCTATTGCTTGTTTGTATATAAATGTCCATTATATAGAGATGGCTTAGCAGGAACTCGAGAGAGCATTCTCGCCTTGTGGAGAAGCTACAGGAGAAGACTCCATTAAAATGCAGAGGGATGGTGGCCTAGACTTAAAACGGTAACCCGTAACTGGACTGCCACAAATGGTAGCAACCCAGAAATCCCTTCACGATTTGGACTAAAGTGAGCATAGAAACTCGGGCTCGAACAATTCAGTGATTAAAGGACTAATGTGTGAATATCTGTATGAAAATAATAGATTCTTATAATTTTAGTTTCAAATGTGATTGTTTAGGATTGTGTTATAGTGGACGCTATTTAGTATATACTGTACAGGATATATTTATTATGGATAATAGGATGTATCACAAAGTGTGAATAAGTGTACAGTTTAATGGGAGATACTCATTTATGTAACATAGTTAATATGATAAAAGCCTAATTATTATTGATGTAATGAACTTATGTATATAGTTAAGTTCTGGTATGTTTTTGTGGAAAAGAAATTCTTTATATGAAACTCCCTCCACTCCCATGTTTGAATTTGTGTCATCTACTTATCTATCCATTAGAGGATGCTAGGGTTGACGCAGCGGGGTTTTTAGGGGCAATGTGATGTCTCCTTTTTCCTCGAAAATGATCTCAAGTGTTCGTAATGTTCAGAGAGCGCGATGGATGAATCTTAGGCTCTTCTGGAAGGTTTTATGTGGTCAATTCTTTTATGTCAATTTTGTAAGAAAAGGTGAAAATTTGATTGTTTATGTAAACTGATTTGTGCATAGGCTTCGGCCTCGAGACGCAATAAATCGTTTAATACAATACAATAAATGTCCATTATACATACACATGTGTAACGACATGCAATACTAACTTTCTTCTTTATTTGTTTTCCATAGGTGAACGTGGAAAAGATGATGGAAATTTATTACACTGCCGCTTCTTTGGATCCCATGGCGCCACGCTGGATTAGCCTTCTGGAAATACATTTTTTTAGAAATTTTATTATTTAGTTATAAGTGCACCGGACTCTCGTTATAAGGACGCACTATAAACCAGTTATAAGTAGCTACTATAAAAATCCCTCATGCAAAACATAAATTATTCCATGTCGGTTCTCCAGCTGCATATCCTACAATTTCTAAATTTCAAGATTAGGAGAATGATCAAATGGAACGATATTTCCCCGTATTGCGTGGATATCTTTTATACCTTTTATGCGCATGGATATTTTCATGGGCCGGATATTTTATCTTACTATCCCTGAAACAAACCCCTACAACAAAAGACCAACCTTTTCTCACTACCAGTAATTATTATGTATTTCTTTCACCCGGATACGATATGAATTTACTAGCTGTTCAAAAAATTTGTTTCACGCCCGGATACGCTAGAATCCCCCAAAAATGTAACTCGGGGTGCATTTGGACATGACAGTTTAAAACTCCTTGTCTGTTTTACCCTAATCTCTCTTCCATTCTCAATAAAATTTACTACCAGGATTGCACGGTGGCATAAAGTGGCATGACATAAAGGTTACATAAAGTGGCATAAAGGTGGCATAAAGTGACATGCCAAGAACTGTTTATGCCACTAATGGCATAAACTCAAGAAAATACTAGATTTTTATCTAAAACTTTATATTTTTTTTCAAAAATAAATGAATATATACTTTTTTGAAGCAATAATAAATTACTCCTTGCTTTTTTAGTCCATGTTTACGTCATATTTTAAAATATTCCTAACAAAACTACCTACAAAGATCCCAAATACAATACAGCCTTTATGCCAATAACAAAGTAGCTGATATCTTTAAAATACATATTTAATTGCGGACTTTCAAAATAAGGCTTCGATTCGAATGCACACAAAGTATTTATTTTTAAAACAAAACGAAATATTGGTAAGTAATAGGTCTATAATAATATTCTACTAACATTATTACCATTTCTTTCATTTTCATCAATGATTAATTAATTAATTTCAATAATAAATTTAATCTTACAATGAGAGTCCAGTGTTTAGTACCCTTCCTCGGTGAAGAGCCCAATAATTTGTCAAAATAATTTTTACCTTCTTTTGTAGCAATTGTACAACCACCACACGATAACGGACACGATGACCACAAATCCTCCTCCGGCCAAGTGGCACTTGACCCATAATGTATCTTGGGGGGATTCTGTAAGTCAAAATACGTTGTTAAAGAATAGTGTAGGGATCGAAACAATTCAATTCAATTAATCCTGCATTTATTTTTTGAAGGAAAATTACCTGCCGTCAACATATAATAGAATGCGTTCCCACTGAAGTAAATGATGATTGTAATTGAACACATGAGCCCCAAGATTTTTTCTGGAATATACATATAATAATGAAAGCATAAACAATTCAAACCGCAATCATGCATTTAGATTATTACCTAAACTCATTTTTGATGCTGGCGTTTTCGCTGAGGCTGCTTCCCAGATTTAGGTAAGATTTGATGTCTTTATATGTAATTTAGATTGGTGTTGTGTTAACGCATTTTTCCTGTTGCAAACATTTCCTTACTATTTCACTCTACATATTTAGGGCCCCGTCGCGGGCCGCAGTGCAAAGCGACGATGGTCTGCCCTGGTGTACGCCCGTCAGTTCCTTCGTACGTACGTCGGCCCGTCTGCCTGGCAGCAAGACCATGCAGCTACTTTCTTTGGCACCTATCTTCTCCTATGCTATTTATGCTAGAGCCATACGTGTTCAGTACTAATAGGGGTTTAATCTGACTTATAATGCTACAAAAAAGTCAATAAGGGATCTTGTTTAGAGGTTATAAACAAAAAAATCCGGGGCAGTCGTAAATATTATTGTTTATAAAACATTTTTATATCCAAAGCATAATATATGGTTATTAACTCAATGTAGAGGCTTTCATAACAATTCCAATGGTCTTTATGTGGCAGGGGGTTGTAGATAAATTTATTTAGAGTTTAATCAATTAGTTTTAAAGTTTAAAAACAAAAAGTTCAAAATCAGCCCGTAATTTTAAATTATTTTTACCCGAAACACCTTGTGTCTAATATTGTTTACTATACAAATATTGCGGAAATCAAAAAATGTATCCTATCAATCGCCCATGTTTCATTTTAATTTAAAGGAAATGGGCGATTGTTGCGACAAATATCTTGATTATTTGAGGCAATAATCATTTTTAGGGGCAGCGCTAGCGCCCCTTATAAGTTTGTAATGTCTGTACGTCTGTACGTCTGTACGTCCGTTAACACGATAACTACAAAACGGATCAACTGATTCTCCTGAAACTTGATGTACATAGTCCCCGGGCATAGAGCGTGGATGAGTTCGAAGTTGAGCCAAATCTATCGAACCGTTTCGGAGTTACCCGGGTATTTCAAAAAAGTTTTCCCGATTTTGCTGAAATTTGGTGTATATAGTCCCCAGACGTAGGGCTTGGATTCCGTCAAAATTGGCCCGAATCGGTCCAACCGTTTTGGAGTTACCCGGGTATTTAAAAAAAATCCCACTGAATTTGTTGAGATTTGGTGTAGATAGTCCCCAAGCATAGTGCTTGGACTACGTCAAAGTTGGCCCGAATCGGTCCAACCGTTTTGGAGTTACCCGGGTATTTAAAACAAATCCCATCGAATTTGTTGAGATTTGGTGTAGATAGTCCCCAGGCATAGTGCTTGGACTGCGTCGAAGTGGGGTCGAATCGGTCACACCGTTTTTGAGTTACCCGGGTATTTCAAAAAATTCCCCCCGATCTTGCTGAACTGTAGATGGTCTCCAGGCACAGGGCTTAGATTAAGTTGAAGTTGGGCCGAATCAGTCACATCGTTTTTGAGTTACCCGGGTATTTTAAATATTTACCCCCAATTTCGCTGAAACTTGGTGTGTAGATAGTCCCCAGTCTCCAGATAGTAAGGCTTGGTTGAATTCGAAGTTACGCCACATTAGTCACTAAGTTCTCGGACTGGTTTTGATGCAAGTATTGAAAAATAATGTTTATAAAAATTGGAAAAGAAATGATTAAATTATATTCAAACATAGATTCAACCGCTGATAAATGCCCGGGTAACTGCGCTAGCGCTGCCCCTTGGCTGCTCCACCCCGTAAGGGGTGCCATAAATCGTTGCGAAGCGACGATTTTTAGTTATTGGAATAAATTGCAGTTTCGCCACTGTTAATAAGTAGCGCAGGGCTGATAAATCTACAATATTGACGAAACTGCAGCCCACGACTGCTTACGTAAAAATGGAGACTCTTAATAACGGCACCCTATGAAGCTGCAAATTTTGACCCTTATAAGGCAGTGCTGTTATAAAAGTCAAAATTTAATATACCTTTCTAGGGTACAGAAACAGGCGTTACAGAGTTCTGCTCTTATAAGAAGGCCCGTTAGAGTAGAGTCTCCACTGTATTATTATTGCCGCAAGTATAAACTACAAATATTGCAAAGCATGATATTTGTCGATTTTAGCAGAAAATCCACTTGCAGCAAATCTTTAGCAGATTAGCAGGAAATTTAATAAACTTGCAGCAAATGTATTAAACCTGCAGCTTATTAATATGCAGTTTAATAAATTTGCAAACTTAGCAAATTTATTAAACTTGTGGCAACAATTAGATACACTGGTAAAGAATATATAAAATTAGATATAATTTTTACACTTTACAATTTCAACTAGTAGTTTCAAGTTATTAAGGTCGCTTAGCGAGCCCTAGTGCAGCGATGTCGGTGTCCGTCCGTCCGTCTGTAATATTCCTTTTAGAGCTAGAACAATGAAATTTTGCATAGAGGTACATTACCATAAGGGGATGTGAAAACTATAAAAATCGTTGCTTCGCAACGATTTACGGCACCCCTAAAGGGGTGCTACTGCGAATGGGCAGCGCCAGCCAAACTACCCAGTAATTTATCAGCGGACTTGTCAATGTTTAAAACCAGTACAGCGTTTATTATC
>JAQGAK010002685.1:0-18749 GCA_034696945.1 Lipothrix lubbocki
TCGCAATATGCGTCATATCGGGGGTCGCCAACCCCTTTGCCGCATTACACCTCCTATTTATATTATATACTCCTTGGTCCTACAGAGTTCTATACCTAGTATAGCTAGGAATTGAAATTTCAAACTTGTAGCTAGAGCTTCGCTAATAAGCTGTTCGTAAGTATCTATATACATTTCCGAAATGCAATTCTACAAGAACATGGTTGAACTTTTGCAAATTTTCATATGCTAACAAACGTATCGGACGTACATTTTAAAATATCTGTCGCAAGTGTTTAAACAGTAAAAATGGATACTTGCTTTGGGTGTGGAAGTTACATGGTAAGGGAAGATTCGGGAATAGAGAAAGTAATTTTTCATCTTTCGATGATATGAATGAGGTTTAGGATACATTAAAGGAGCTCCGTGAGACGGGATTGGTATGTTGATAGATGTAGATATTATATGTCATCTATGTGTGTCAATACAAATATACATATACAAACCTTATTCATATTGGTAATAGTGCTTGTGTTCTATATCTAGATAGATAGATGGAAAGCTTATTAGGAAAGCTAGGAGGTCATATTATGTCAGCTAACATTGTTACCTTTGACTGATGAATGTACACAGTTATACATGAAGGTGCTAGTTCCTATGCTATTACAGGTCTTGTCGTTTTCTCTTTACAATCTTTCCATAATATTACAGCAGCTACTGCTCACACCAACTTATTTCATACAGATAGATTTAGTTTAGTTATAATATATTTAAGATAGTTTCTAAATATTACTTTTTGTGTAGTAAGAGTATAGCTATACTCTTACTCTACAAAGGTTCTATGATTTTATTTACACCCCATTTTTAATCATTTACCTATACATAACCTGTATGTATTTTTATTATCCACTTGCATAACCAATGCACAGTATTTTCTGTACAATGCATTTTCTGTATATGGATATAGTAGGCGAAGGATCCCGAAGTACCAATTTCTATACCTTCAACACAGAAATTGGTACTTTTTGATCATTCAACGACGATGTATGTATAAGTCTAACAAGAAGGACCGATTTCTCAGGTCAATCACTAGGCCCGAGAAGTTTGTTGGACATATATCTATCTCTTTTCCCCTGCCTCTTTCCTCTTGTGCTGTCAACTTTTCAAACTTGGCCTCTTCTTTCTACACACTCCGACTACAATGTACACACTATGGGACTACATAGGAGCTGTCATTGTTCGCATGATTAACATGTCGTAGATTTTCACAAGTCATTCTTTACTTCAAGTCCGTAGTGACATATTGCTTTAATAGCATGAATTTACAATGAACAGCCTGCTGACTCTGAGCTCCACACGCTCCAATGTTGTATTTTATACACAAAAAGTAGGCTTTTGTGCCGGCGAGGATTACCAGCCGCTTGTTTAGCATTACACAGGATACACTTTTGCAATATAATAAAATGTCTTGCATATTAAAATTCAGAGTTCCGTATGACTTGGTAGTACGGAATCATGAAGAAAAGGGAAAAGTCCCATACATTATACATATGGGTATTATACGTAGTATTAATATACATATATATGGAGTATGCATATAACAGCCATGTATAACACATCCAGCGTATAATTATAAATACTTGATGCATACACTTCCAGCGACGGAACATTGAATGCAGTATAGTCCTCACAAAAGCCAACAATACATCATCCTCTTCCTTATTCATTTCTTCGTTGACATTTAATGTAACCATGACAATGGAGATCACATCTTTAGCTCCTGCATATACTTATGTACATAATTGCATACACTTTATATAATACTTCACAAGTCCCCCTATCCTTTACCTGCCCATTAATAATTCCGAAGCAGGTTCGCACACAGGCATATGCTAAATGCAATCTGCTTCCTCGCCGCTCTAGTTTCCTATAGTCCTCCTCTGCAGTTCTCAGCTTCTCTTCCTGCTAAAAACTTAGTACATATACGGAATACGGACGTTTTTCATTGAAATTCCGTCAATTTTGCTATATAAAATACTTGAAAACGGAGTGTGCGTGCATCCATTCGTCTGGACTACTGCTTTATTTGCAAATGAGAGTCAGCCTTGGGACGGAGAAAGACATGGGAATCGGAATGCAGACCAAGATTAATCTTTTCAGGCTCCCGCCATGTATAACTACATATACCTTACAGTAACTTTGACAGGTTTAGTCAATATTTTATGTTTTGACCAACTTACTTCATATTTACTATTACAGTAGACGACTGTCTACTTCGATTTTTTCATAAAAGAAACATAAAATCGGTAATTTATAGTTTTGCTCAATATCCACGGAACGAACAATAAGGGGCATTCAGGGATTATGTAGGAACATATTTTCTGAGAACTTCATTTGAGTTTCCTTTATCTAGATCTAGAAACTTGCGTTTGGACAGTTCGAGGCAAATCTAAAAAGAATAATCTAATATGAATTTCTAAAAAAATGTATTTTTTTTAATATTTAATAATAAGAATATTTATATAAACTTATGAAATAACTTATTTAAATATACTTAATTTATTTAATAATTATTTATATTCTTAAAATTAATTTACCTATATAAATTATTATTATTTTAATATTTATTCACGAAATTTTATACTTGAATGGTCCCTTCAAACAGAAAGGTTGGGATCCGAAGATGTATTACAATCGTATTTGCTTGCGTGTCAGGACATGGTGTGACGCCTCTTCGTTCCCCTCAAATTATTCTCCTTGTTCCTTTATATTTTGTCCAATAATTATATGTACGTGTATTACTTATTCTTACATGCTCGTGTATACGATGTTATAACAGTTTTTCTAAGAACTTACAACACAAAATGCCTATGTAGTGCAATTCAATTCACAAACTGAATCCAGTGCAGTGGACCATCGATCAGCAACCTTGATTGTGGCCTGCACGTTAACTATGTATAGTTTATGAATATATGTATGTTAGAAAAAATTATTATTTTTACTGTTGGAATTTCCAAAGTTTAGCTTTATATATCACCGATTTTTGTGCGTACTGCGGTTCAAGAGCTATGAAAGAGCTTGGTACATAACTCAATGGTAAGTAATTCCGTACGCGAGGTTCTGATCTAAAATCATTATTACTTATATAGTCAATAATAGAGTAGATTCAACTTATGTGTATAGGACAAAATTTCAACCCAAACTTTGCCATGTAGACCTTCAAGGTGGTCCCACACACTATACCTTGCCGAATATTTCATTCCACTCCTCCTAGTTGCCGTTTCCACCCAGGAATTACCATTTCCATAAGAGATTTATTAGCTTTGCATGCATTTCCTTTGCTCCACACTACACTACCGCACAAATGTCATTCGGAGCTTTTTAATTGAAATTAATTATTACTGATACTACCAGCAGCAGCTTTCTATGTACTGCTTATATGCATACAATAAATAGCATATACTTATACTTTTAATAAACTTTGGCATTGAATCTGTAAAAAGAGATAAACCTGTATTACGGCAGAACTAGCAGGGAGTATAAATAATAATAGAAAATCAAAATTGCTCTTGCCATTGAAGTCACGGGGTCAGCAGGAGGATTGCAAATTTTCCTGTAGAAGAAATGTATTGTAAATACAGTAGGAAGAATGTGAAAACCTCTGACAAATACATTATTATGTGTACGTTTCGTGCTTCTGATCACAGTAGAAGATATCGCAATAAAGAGAAGAAAACCTTTCTCCGTAATAATGTAAAAGCTCATGCAATGACACTACGAAAGCTCAAACAACGACTCACTATACGAAAGCTCATAGAACGACTCACTACGAAAGCTCATGCAACGGCTCACTTTTGCCCTTCTATTGTTACTTCAGTTGTCAAGTTGAAAAGTTTGTTAAACTAGGAACATGTGTGTGTGAAGATATAATTAGGTTGTCTATATATTGATAGTCTCAAGTTTCTATAGATACAACCCTGGAACTTGTCCTCCTGCGTTGCTGTTGTTGAGATTTTTACTGAATGACTGCTGCATTATGTCTTCCTTTATTTTGCTCAAAGTCAAGCAAACCTTTGTATTGTTTGAAGTTAAACTTGAACACGAACCTAATAAATATATAGCAAGAAGCAGATTATAAACTTTGCGGAATTATATATTTATTCTTGAGTATGTATGTAAGCAAAGGCATTTCTCTATGAGCAATAAGCATATCCATAATTATATAAATATATGATTACAGTATTCGCAAAGTATGTACATAACTGTACATCCCTATATGTATAGTATATTGTAGTATCTACATCTTGAAATCATGGATTCTAACAATAGTGTTACTATTGCAGAAATTCAGTTGTTGTAACATGTACAAAACCATGTATACAGTTAAGTATCTGACAGTTAAGAAAATATTTATTTCGAAGAATAACATTTCCCTCGTCCAGCGACTCTTTCATACTGACGTTTCCGAGGCTATTGACTTGGTCAATGGGAGATCTACAACAACTTGTGATATCAAGGAGACCATTCCTGTGTAGTTTTTTTCTTTAGTCGATGTATGTACAGAGAAATGGATATGTAAACATACATGTGCAAATACATGTAGCAGGGGCTATATGTACTATATAGCCGCTCCTCACACAGACAATCAACTCTTGAATCTCGACAGTATCAATTGATAGGACATTGTGTATGAAAACCCAGGGAATGCTTCAGACTTGCACTGTCACTCCCGTTGTCCCTTCCAATATATTTACCTTCTTTCCCCCAATATATTTATACACAGGACTTTATAGAAATGACTTTTTTTATTTTATCGGAAGTGAACGTGCCATGCGAAAGTTAACTCTTTCTGTATCTTCATTGGGATCTAAAGTGACGAGAGCGGAGAGAAAAGCAACTGTCTATATCGGGAGTTTCCCAAGTGAATGTAATTCTACAGTTGCCTTTATATCCCACTTTTTAGCCCCACTGTCCTCCAAAGACATTTAACTCTTTTGCTGCTGTGTAAGTGCAAAAGCATTGGAGATAATGCAGCAGTAGTCAATTCTTTCCCTTGGACATGTCTCCTTATACTATAATATACTTCCTCTCTCGTATTTCATCTCTTAGGACCTTCACGATTAATAGAACTTGAAATACACAATGTATTTATGTCTATCGCTGAACTCTATACCCTCTGTATAGTTTGTATACATAACTTATTTTATATAAATGTCTTTCCCTGAAGTACGTATTGCCATGCTATATATATAAGTATACAGGGAAGATATAAAGGAAGCTTAAAAGAAAAAAACTTATATCTTACTATATACTTGTATAATACTTACATCTATTGTTACAAGTTAAGACTTACATGTATAGTATGTACACATTTACGGCCGGCCGAATTCTCTCTTGATCATTCCTTCCAAAGCAATGTCCTCCTCATGCACCAGTCGGACATTTCTTGAAATCAATGTATTTTTAGTCTTCCGAATGATATCCTCTCCGTACATTTTGCCTTCAATAACCTTTACATCGTCTCCACTTGTTCTAACTGCAGCAATAACTAATATCGTCCGCAACGCTGCCAGAGAACTCCGTTTTCATACACAACCAATTCCCAAAGCGATGAAAATTATTATACGCCTGTCGTGAATGGTCTTATATACAGATAAAGAGAAATGTTCTTCAACTTCATATTTTTCACAAGATTCTACTTCATTGTATGCATAATATTGCAGGCAATAGATTATATATATGTAGCTATATAATGTATATGTATGTACATATTTGTACTATAGAGAAAGTTTTTACATCATGTAACATGTAGCGATGAGCCATCAGAAATATACATACAGTTAGAAGATATTGTAAAAGGGGTAAACAACGAAAAGAAAAGAGCATCTGTAGTTAATTCACTTCCCCAAAATCTTGGCCATTCTCGTTTTCTACTTCAGGGGTGGTTCAAATATAATGTGTTAGCAAAAATTATTCTCTTATATGTAGATCATATTGTATCATATAGTACGTACAGATACACAAGTTTAGGCACCAGAACTTATTACATAGTTCAGGCATATTTATATCAAATGGCACATCTTCTTCGGGAAAAAATTACTGGAAAAAACGTTGAATTTTGTAAACATTTATTACAAAAGACTGTGAATTTTGGAAACATTTATTCAAACAAACATCTATCTGGAAAGATGCTGAAATATGTGGGATGAAGGAGAAGATGGGATGAAAAATGCATTGAAAGGCAATAAAATTTGTTGACCGTTCTTTTTGAACAACTCCGGAGAGGTTAGGAAGAGGAACTAGAGTATATAAATACATGTATGTATGTATGGAGAAGTAGCGATAAGGATTTAGTGCACATGCATAAGAGCACTAACGGCCATTCTTGGATCAGAAACGCTCATTGTAGGTATCCCTCCTTTGTTATATTGCAATTTTTTGCAATAAATTCGTGAAAGGCAATTCTTTTGAAACACTCCCATAGTCCGACTGCAGCCCTTCCATTCTATTTGATCGTTATTCAAAGGTAATTCCGGCACAAAGGAGGTGCCTTCCTATTATATGAGGAAAACTCAATTCACTATCCCACATGTTGCGAAGGTAGAAAGGTCAGAGTAATATAGGAGGTCGTATCAATGCCCACAGTCTCCTCATAGACATTCAGACAGCAGCTAGTAGACTTTGGTTGAAAGGGAAAGATCGATTTTACTTTCGCAAACTTTTGCCAACCCGTCAATGGTTCACGCTGTAAAGTTTTGCACTTAATTTTTATTCACATTTCCCCTTGACAATCGCCAGACTTTACCTGCATAAAGGCAGATGTTTCGGCTCTTCCGTTAGCGTAGCTACTTATCGGGTTGTCAGTCCTACAAATGCAATAAATCCCATTGTGTATGTATGTACATATTTCTATTTTGGAAGACTAAAATTCATACTTGTAACATTAGCAAAAATGATTATTTGATTTTAAAATTGGTTTACCAATTGTTATAATTTTATCCTTATTTTTAGGGTTGGGAATTTTTCGCAGTTTTTCATCATTAAATTTCGCAAAACCTTGTTTTTAGTTTCATAAATTTCGCAGTTTTTATTTTCTTCATTTCGTAAATTTCGTATTGTGGTATTACATACATGTAAGTTCGGATTTTGTTTTGAAAATAGGTATTTCTCGATAAAGCAGTTCAATGCTGGTAATAAATTGGGACTTAGCAGCTTAAAATGTCTAAAAATGAAGACTGCTGCTTGAAATCATTCATATTCTTGAAGTATTCACTTGTTATATTGTAGTTCTCATTTAAGAATTTTAAATACTTTTACAAACGTTAATACATATATTGAATAGTATCGTTCGTTGTGCTGTTTTGTTTGTATTACTGAGGAAAACGAGTTTAAAATTTTAATTTATCACTTTAATACTTTTAGGAAAATTTGAGAATGTCAAAAATACAAATTTTGTCAAACATACTTTTAGAATTTATGTTTTAAGAGATACGAATATCATAGCTCATAATCATTTGTATGGTTAAATAGTTTAATAATCAAATTGATTTAATATTGTACAACATTAGTGAATTACATACTGTGTCGTGGGCCAAAGGCCATAGCGGTATCAGTGAAATAAAGTTTTATTTCTTTCTCCAAGTATATAATAATATAATATTTCACTCAAAATTCCTAAAACTGTCTCAAACGTTTCAACATTTTTGACGATACAGTGGTGAGGAACAAAATTGTCTAACAAAATACGGAAATTTTGTTAAAAATAGCTCATTTTCCACAGTTTTTCGCCTTTTTGCTACTTTTTTCTCTATTTCGCAAATTTTTCCCCATTTCGCAAATTTCGTATTTTTCGCAAATTTTGTAAATTATTGTTTTAGTTTTAAAATGTACAAGTGTTAGGGACCACATTTAACCCAGATGGGAATAGTCTAGCGGCAATTTTTAATTATTTCGCGTTTTTCGCAAATTCCCAAGCCTACTAATTATGGTATTTGACAATTTGTGCCACATCATTGCAATTCGTCGTAACACTTTTGCTTTCTTGCCAACCCTGCTTCATTGAGAGATACAACCTGGAAGGTGGTAGTATTGTTGATTGGTACCCGAAATTAATTTACACAATTAGTCCTCGAAAATTTAATTAGCGTTTGGAAACATTTTTACACAATCTATATCTTAATGACGGATAATTCGTAGAAAATGCTTAATAATGCTTTCCTGTTTGGGAAAACCTGTGACGGAGAACGAAGATCCGTAATGAGTCGTATTAGTTATTAGTAAGTATTCTTTTTAAAAGAATCCTTATTGTGATTTCAAATTATATTGATATGCTTCCTTAAACATTTCCAAATAAAGGATTAGCATTCATAAAAGATTCTAAATAAAGAAACGAGCAGTTATATAAAGTGTGTTATAATTTGCACACAACAGTACCTATTCGAGCTTGCGGCTGAACTGAAACTACAACATCATGAATTTTTCTGTTTTCTTCATTTTAATCGCCGGATTTGCGGGTATTTAACTGCATTTGTGTGAAATCCAAATTGTGAATTATTTTTTTCAATACAATAACTACTAAAAATCTTCTTTACTTAAATGAATTTAGTCTCCGCTACCGGTAATAAATCCGCCACGCAGCAGAGACCGGGCACAGAAGTTTCCAGCGAGAGAATTATTGGGGAAGCAGAGAGTGAGTAAAAATTATATATGTATAAACAAAGTTTACATTTTTATTCAAATATTATTTATGTTTTATATTTAAAAATCAAATTTAACATTATTTACTTTTAGTGTTAATATAAAATATGAAACTAAATCATTATATAAAATGTATTTAATATAATCTAAAAAATGTCAGTTACAACTGTCCGTACTGACTCCGTTGGAAAGCTGAAACCAGCGAGAGAAAAAGTGGCCACTGAGAAAATAAATGAGGACTCATTTGCTGAAGCAGATGTGGAATTAGATGTTATAGGGTAGTTGTCATTTTATGTATTTTCAAATTGAGCCTAATTAAAGTTCGTTAAAAGTATTACGCCGCAAAGTGCAATATTAATTAGTATGTTAAATGTAAAACAATCAGTCCATTCATTAGGCTCACAAACAATAATTCTTGTTTGTGACAATTTCGCAAATTTCGTATTTTTTGCAAATTTCGTAAATTGTTTTTTAGTTTTAAAATGTACAAGTGTTTGAGTCACATTACACCCAGATGGGAATAGTCTAGCGGCGATTGTTAATTATTTCGCGTTTTTCGCAAATTCCCAAGCCTACTTATTTTGCAAAAAATTTAAATTTTATATTATTTTTAATTTTGCATAAAATTAAAGGGTTTGCATTAAATTCGGCCTAAAATTTAATTAATCTATTACTATATTATTAATTAATATAAAATTAATGTTCTGTATCTTATGAAGTATAATTTCCAATTTTATAGTCATTTGTACTAAAAATTAAAACAGCGAGATCAATATTTTCGCATTAAAAACTTGATCGATTTCCCAGAATGGAAGACCCACATATCTAATAAAGAATGTTGAAAAAGGGAAGCAAAATTTAAAACGTGAACAAAATTAGAGAATGGAGAAGGTTCTCAAATGAAAATATCATGAAGAGCTTAATCTCCAGTGGACCGAACATAAATCATGGAACGCGTTCCGTAGTGAGCAGAAGAAATCCCTATAAATAGGAAATAAATGACAGTTGTATAATCGCACTAAACTCTTTCCAAACCGAGACGAGCTACTGAAACTACGGATGCTCGTTTTCCCAATGTGTATATAATTACATAGATATAAGTACATAGGTACCATATTGAATATATCTATACCCGGACTCTGTATTCTGTACAGGACCAGTAGCCTACCTACTTTCCCTCGTTAAACTCCCGGCACGACTAATCCTCCACGTGTTTCCGAGCTTTAAATTCTGTAGAGGGATGTAAGTACTCATAAAGCTATATAATACAATACAATAAACTGTATCTATACAAAGATCTATAGAAGAATAGCTTCTATATACGCAAATAGATTTCTAATAATATTTATTTGTTTCATATATTGTCGGTGAAGTATCAAAAAGTACCAATATCTGTGTTGAAGGTATAGAAATGGGTACTTTGGCATCCTTCGCCGATGATGTGTTCCTATGTATAATTATGTATATAGTTATAGTATATACTTACATACATACTTGTATTTTGTATCCTCATATACTTGAAACAGTATAGAGGCTACATCAAAGAAATTCATAAATGCCAGTAATCAGAGAAACTGTTGAAAATACAAACAAACTAAAAACTTCTTTTGTATTATTTTAGGCAAACTTCTATAATGTGTATCTAGGTTAATATGTATCTATGCAGTATATACACACTGTATACAACTTACTATAGTATGTAAGTAACTAAACATTTGAACCACCACTACCAGTTCCACACTAACCAAACCAAAGATTTGCAACGCAGTCCAATAATATAAATAGATATGCGGATAGGATTGTGTGCCATGAAAAAGCTTAAAGACCATGTATGAGTATCCTTAACCCTTCTGCCCCTGATGCTAATACTATAACGCTCTCCTCACGTGTTCATTTATTTCAAAAGAGTAAATCATTCACGCTTTATAAGAGTAAACGGGTTAATCCCACAGGTCAAACGGAGAAGTCTCGGATTAATTTTATTTATAATCTACCGCCTGGAATTCCTGCATAATACCCGTAGATTTCTACATTCTACTCGCATTCTGCTCAGTCAGCAAATTCAACTTCATTTCAAACACATTAAACGCATATTATCAAGAGTATATAGGATATGTAAAAATATACATATAGTAAGTATATTTATAATACTATTAAACAGTATGAATTATGTACATACTAGTATTTTCAACCAACTACTATAATTTTGGCCAGTCGTTCTACAAGCCCAATTCTGTCTATCTAACTCTCTACGCTGGCACACAAAAACATAAATGCTCCAAGTAGTATGCAAACTATGTAAAGTATATGGTTATTTTACTTATAGAAATTCTCGGCTTGCTTGTTTGTTTCTTATATTTATGTAAATAAATACTCTTAGGCCCTCTAATGCTGAATTCACATGCAACAACTCGTTTATCTTTTAGATGTATGTATACGTACATATAGGAACTATCACTGCGCCAGTTACGTCAGAAACACTGAAGATTTAACGTCTTATTTGCAAAGAAAACAGTAATTTTTCATCAAGAACGCTCATTCTATGTTATGTGTTGCCCTTATTACTCGTTAAACCAACAGGTTGTCAGCAAAGGTTAGGGAATTTCCAAAATAAAGTTAAAAAATATGTGTACACGCCAAGGCGCTTGAAGCCACAAACATAATTACTAACCTACGGTCACCTTCCTGTACGGTCCCATCAATTACACTTTGAAAAGCTTAAATCATTATGACTGGTGCTGTAAATTTGGACTAAAACCGACATCAGGAACGTTCAGGCACGCAATATACTTGTAACTTTTGTACAAATACTAGAGCCAAAATAATATAAAACGAAAGTAACCATAAAAGCAAAACATTATAAAATTCACTTTATAAGCATAAGGCTTAGGAAGGTATATACTTAGGAAGGTTTAGTATAGCTTCAGATCCTTAAACAACCGACAAAGTTAAAACAGACGAAGATCAGAAGAAGGGAAAAGTGAGTAGAATTTCTACAGCGTTTAGACTCTAACTGACGGATTATTATTAGGAATATCATCGGTCAGTGTTGCCCGATAACAATTTCTACCAAATATGACTTCATCGTCATCCTCCGTACGGAGTTTTGCGTGTCAATGAATCCACCGACCACCCAGAGATCATTGCCTGCGGAGGTGCTTGCTTTGCCCAAAAATACGATTTCCAGCTTTCAAACATGCATGTACATAACAGCTGTGTAAGGCCAAACTATGATGTGGAAGCTCATTTCTGGATGAAATACAATTCTAACATACTATCTTGCCCAATCTTGTGAGTCACATATTAACCTATCTACATATTATCTCACATCACTGTCTATTGAAGTATCTACGCATATGCGTTATACAACATATTTTAGTTTTAGTTTTTAAGGATGTAGTGTTATACTTATAGTAACTTGGACCTTAGCTTGTCCCCTGGAACCAGTATGTTAAAATGTGATTCTGCCTCATTTGTTTTGAGATCCTTCAAGATAAGAATCTTGTTGGGGTACTAAATCCCAAGTAAAATCCATAAATTGTAAAATCAAAACAAATCATTTGTGAACAAATTGATGGAGGGAATGCGTGGAATAAAAACAGTTCCTGCATAAAAACTCCAAACCGAAACTTATTTTACTAAATCTTCACGTATACGACATGACTAATCTTTTGCAATTACGACTCCTGCCTAAAAATGAGCATTCAAGTCAACAAAATGAATGTAAAATGGAGCGCTTTACTATATTAACTACTGCACCCTTCCGTAATAATAAACGACTTGTAAGGAGTTGTAGGATGGCGCGTGTTGCGGCCGCATATTTTCACACACTTTTAGGACCTCTTAACTGTATTAACCATACTTAGTAATTATGCTTATAGACAATGTACTAAAGAAATTATACACTCATTTGAAGAAATACTTGAGACATGTTATAACAATGCCAATGACAAATGCTGTACGACCAAGCAATTATAGCCCATTCGGAACAACTAATTGACCCTGATTTGTTTATCTAAATAGACTTGATGAACGGCAACTAATCGTAATGTTAATCTTGTCTACTTACTTCCCACGTTTCCAGAAGCCGTTTACTTACACACTTAAAGTCGTACACACTATAAACCTTGTCAACCCAATTTCATGAATTTACAGCCTCGTGGAAAGTATAGCAAAGCATTCCTCAATGCATGTTCCACAGTCATTCATAACGGGTGTGATCGGAATGTGAATAGATACGAAATAAGCAACACTTTCATAACACAATGGAAAGCATTAATACAATATTCAATGGAAGAAACACCCGCCAACAAACGCACAAAACTTACAGGAAGGAATATTACGAAAGTCGTCCAATTTGAAAGGAACACACAGAGAAACATAAAACAAAACACCTCAGTTGCAGCAAACGGTAGTAACGAGGCTCATCCACACCAAACTTGTTGTTTACATTCTTCAAAAGCATTTATTCCCATTAAAATCCCTTGTTAAACAAGCAAAAGTATTTAAGCCTTTTTTGTAAAACCTCTCCGGTCCATTTCATTATTTTACACCGACATGAATTTCATGACCTTGTGTATTTCTCCAAGTGCTTCTTAATTTCACAACCCCAAGATTTATTCTTCGTCCTTAACGTCCTCCGAGCACAGTTTTGAATACACAATTTAGTAGCTGTGCTACTGTTATGTTTCAAAGTTTTCTGCATTTAAGCTAAATACAACTGGTAATATGTTCCACGAAACTCTTTAACATACTCCATGTAAGGTGTTCTGTAGTATATAGCTGTTTACATGTGTAATCCCAAAAGCGTAGAAAATGTAGTGACGCTTTGTGCATACATATCTATATACATTACATACATAACATAAGTAATTTATTCAAGTGTAATTTATCGCTCAGATTGTGCACTGCTTTCTGAGAGTTTCCTCATTGGTAATTCCTTGAGGTGTGAACGGCGTCTGGAAAAACTCTGTATACTTGGGGATAGCGAAGCGGGCGCATTCTACTCTCATTCCGAATTTTCGTCCCGTTATTGATATTAATGGAGGAGATTCTCTAACGACATCCTCATGGAGTCTTAAAAATGGCTTCTTTCTTTCTTTAAGCAACCCCTCCTTCCGCAAAACATAATATGCAAAATGTACACCGAACCTTGACACTCCGTTCCATATGTTCAATATGTCTCCTTATATGACTTTCTATACATATTAATGTACTTTTTTACGTATGTGGTATATCTGCATTCCTGATTGAATTTCTTTGTTTTGCTGGTAAAAATCTTGGATTATTTAGGATGAGCCCCTTGTGTACATTATTACTTTATGTGTAAAAACTTTTAAAAATTTTGTACGTGTATTGTCATTTTTCCATCTTAAATTTTTTGTAGTCTGAATTCATTTGTGCTGTCAGCCAAAGTAGATTTCTGTAATCTGGAACCGAGAGATAAGAAAGTAACACAGGAAACTTAAATATCAGAGTAGTAGTAGAGTTACGGAGTAAAAGAGTTCCCCCCAAAAGTGCTCCCTCATTAATCACCGAAAATGTTTTGGTATTCAAGGAATAATTAAATAGTCAAGGGGAATTTGACAGGAGTTGGATGTAAAAAAGACCATTGCTACCACTTCCAGTGCGGAGTGTCATATGTGGGAGCATGTTGAGAGGAATGAGCGGCGCAGCGTGAGTGCAATGAGGAATCTCTCTTTCGGGTAGTTAGTAGATATAAGGGCTACAGTGTTTGTTGCCAAATAAAAGAATTATTATTTGTAATAAAAAATCCCCATAGTCCTCCCGCTGTTTTATGATCGACTCCCTTTAATTCCTTCTCGCTCAGATACACCAAAATAAATTCAAGCTTCTACTCCATTGAGAGGACAAATGAGAAAAATCCTGACTACACAGTTTCTTTACTGTGAGACAAGTAAGTCTTGTTTTTTTTGTAGACAATACGAGTGAAAGGATACGAATTGTCTTCATAGGAATATGCCTGCTACTAATGCATTAAAATATAGGATAGACTATGAGTGGAAATTATTAAAGTTATACACCTATATAAGTATATACCTATACATACCTATATATGCGTATGACATAAAAATCTTAACTTACGTAAATATAGACTAATCTACCAATACAAGCCAACGACGAAGGATCTTGATTTACTAATTCCCATCCCTTTAACACAGAAGTTGGTACTGTGGGATCCTTGGATGTGGACGTAAAGCAATGAGAGCAAAAATCTGCACATACTGTACATCTGTATAATGTATGCTGTATCTTCTGGAGAAAGTAGATATAAACAAATATTTTTTTGCATTTATAGAGAATATCTGCACATATGTACATACATCAAAATTCACGAGACAGAAAAACAGATATCCATGCACAACAGCAGAGAAAGTCAGTTTCATTGTGCTTACTCTTTCAGCTTCAAGCATAAAAGCATCTTATCGTTAGTATCATTACATGTAGATATACTCGACAGACAAACATTGTATTATGAATATAGCAGAGTATACCCTTTTGAACACATATCTTCAATAAATACAATCCTTAGTATACAAGAACAATATTGTCAGCAGCGACTGTATGATCATAAAGCCATTGCATGTCTCGGAGAATGTCTTAAGGACTACAATAATAACGCATGTCCTCACATATGATGTTGATGAAAGGAGCAGTCACCGAACCTCTGCTGATACAGTCGCATGCGAATGTTGAGAGTAATAAATAGGAAATCCCACAATGTGCACTTATCCGGATGAGAATAATACTTGGTTGTTATTACATTCGTTTGCCAAACACGTTTGTTGATATGGTGAAATCCAGCATTTTATCATTTCCCTGTAAGTAAAGTCTACTATAGACAAAGTCATGCATACTATAGCTCGACAACATCTTCAATAATAAGAGCTGGCTTTTTGTTCACGTAAACAAACCTTATATCATTATTGTATTTCATATATCGTCAGTTTATTAAATCCAAAGCATTCTATACAGAAATATGCATACTTCAGTATTTGTAGTAAGAATCTTCATGTATGCCTGTCGTCGTTTATGCACTTCACGCCATTGAATTCTATGTATTGCTAACAACCCTCCTGTATATCGCTAACAACCCTCCTGGTATATCCTGAGAAGCATTGGTAAGCACAAAAATGTATAAAAAATTCTTTTATATTATTGCAATCTACTGCAAAAATATAAGGAGAATAAGTAGCATGGATAAAAGTCTTGTTTCATTTCTCCTTATGACATTAGAATTCCCTTTGTACTATAAATGTCAGTGCATAGTTATTTTATGTACGTACAATATCATTGGAGAAAATACAAGAAGTTAAATAAGTGCCATAACTATAAGTATGTTCTCACAAACATGACTGTTGAAGTTATTACAAAATGCTATTTTGTACATAACCGTACATAGAAGACAGTAGAACATTACTATGGAGACGTGAAGATAGCTGTTTTCCACTGGTTCATGTGGCGAGAAGAGAATAATAAAGTTACTTACATTATTAGTTACCCATGCGGTAGTTCCTTCACTGCTGCTGTATGTAGTCATTTTTTCCCATGAAAATATTCAAAGCATACGAAATGGTCATAAGTTGTAAATGTTAAGATTAACGCCTGGCTTTCTTCGTATCTTTTCATCTCTGTACGCATTTATTTATGAGTACAACATTATTTTCCCTTATCGTCTGCCCAGAAATAAGCTGCATATACTACTAACTTCTACATATGTTAGCACTTGTGAAGCACATTTATATACTTATATAATGTTATACGTATACAGTGCATATATATCAGTGCTAGGTTAAAAATATTATATATTCAGTCAGCAGATACCACAAATGCTCTTGCACTTTTGTAAGTTCCGGCTTGTGAAATCGCAATCGCATAAGCCGTAATGTTTATTATGCAAATATTACGATTACATCCGTTACACTTGTGTGAATATGAATTGTACCCCTTGGTATTGCAATGTATACAAGTTATAAATTTACGAAGTATGTACGTATATATTTACTTATGCGGTATATACATACATATTTAATAAATGTAATTATGTCATATGTGCACATTCCAGAAACCACACTGTAGTATGTTCTTTATTATCCTCACAACAAACCGTATGTGGTCTTTCAATTTACTACTCGAATGTACCTACCTATTTACCTATTTACATATGCCACTGCAAGGTCTCTTTAAGTATATTATGTAGGATTGACAGTAGTTTCAACAGTTAAGCTAACACTTGGTAAGTTAGTAAGGTAGTAGTAAGTTACCAAATTAGTCGTTATTAAGTTATTAAGTTAGCAAGTTAGTAGTTTGTAAGTTAGTAACTTAGCAAGTTAGTAGTTAGCAAGTTAGTAGTTAGCAAGTTGGTAAGTTAGTAGTTAGCTAGGTAGTAGTTAGCAAGTTAGTAGTTAGTACCTAAGTTAGTAGTTAGCGAGTTAGTAAGGTAATAGTAACTTTTAACAATTAGTAAGATAGTAGTTAAGTTAGTAAGATAGTAGTTAAGTTAGTAAGATAGTAGTTAAGTTAGTAAGATAGTAGTTAAGTTAGCAATATAGTAGTAAGGTACATAGTATGTATATAGTTCGCAAGATAATAATGTAATAGTTAGTAAGATAGTAGTTAAGTTAGCAATGTAGTAGTAAGGTAGTATGTAGTTAGCAAGATAATAAGGTATAATAGTTAGTTATTTAGTAGTTCGTAGGCAAAATTAGTTGAGAGAAGACATTTACAACTTTGAAGAAATGACATATATGCTACCTTGCTGATGAAGGCTAATACTACTTGAATTCCGTAATTCGAGTTAATTATAATACATATATGCATATACTCAATCTATAATAAACCTTTAGAATCAATTCATTAGTATATTTTGCAGTATGCAACACAGTTTTTTGTTAAATACTAATTGTAGTACGAATACGCATAATAAGACAAATTTATATAAGAATGTGAATCGTAAGAATAACATTCTCATTTAATAATTCCACAGCATATTACCACACGCAGTAATAAAAGAAACTACATGCAATAAACTTACATAATTATGGCATGTTCATAAAATGCAAGAGCGAGATTTTGGATGTAAAGCTCCACTGTCAATTTAAATTATTACAAGGCTGCGTTTTAAAAGTAATTTCATACTTTTCTCGCTTCAATTACTACACACACGTTCCTTCTAATGGCTTCTAATCATGGCAAATACCGTTTTGCTTCCTTGTAATTTTACTCGGAATAATTTCTTTCGTAGTTATATATCAAAGCCGTAGACATGTATAGTAGTACTATAGTCAGCATTATTTGCAATAGTTGAAAGTGGGAAAATATAGTCATGGATTTCAATACAATGTATTTCTTACATTTCTACTAACAAGGCTTTCACATATGTACAACACATATGTAGATGTACGTAGTTACAGTATTATAGCTTCAATTTGAGTGAGTCGAAATGGATATTACTGGAAGACTTTCATTTACGATTTTAAATGCGATAGTACAAGATACTTTAGTATTAACGAGGATGTACTAAAATGTATCCAAAAGCGATTAAACAATTACTTATAAGTTTTAAGAAGATGCTGATGCGGACGTGCGTGATGCTTGATTTAGTCCCGAAATAATTTAATGCTGGTAAATTCATCTGTTTTTATGTAGCTCTATAGTATATAGTATTTCATATGAGTATAAATCTGGATTTTATAAATAAATCTGTACACATCATTACTTCATCCGCCTTAAGTTCTTTTGCACTACACGCTGCCGCATAATATTTTCTTGTCCAGAATTTTTAATGGATGTGTGTGTATAAATCAATCCACGCAATTCCCACACAGCGTTTTATGACATGCAAGTTTACAAGAATTCATACAACAGCATTGCAATGCCAGCAAATTTTTTGGCTTACGTTCCAGCAAGTTTTTTTCTCACGAAAATGTTTGTAGAGATACACGACTGTGCATATTTTACATGCTATATTTTATGATATTACATATCGTCGGCGAAGGATCTTAAAGTACCAATTGCTATCCCTTCAACATAGCAATTGGTACTTTAAGATC
>JAQGAK010002686.1:0-18748 GCA_034696945.1 Lipothrix lubbocki
GCTAAAAGTGATTCGCTCGTGAAATCCGCGCGAAAATGAAATAAAAATGATTCAAAAAGTATACTATAAACTAGGCACCGAATGTTCCAAAATCCGTAATTAGCAATAATAATATAAATAGAAGAGGTCAAGTGTTGGTGTCAAAGGGAGCAATTGTTTAAGCTTGTGTATCCTTTACTTCACGCAGTTTCCGGTCGCAAGGCCAGCTCTCACGGCAAAGCTTACAATTAGCATACATACACATAACAGTACTCACACACACAACTATCCAAGCATACATAATATCTCACAGTGCAAAATCATTGTCCGTGACTCACAATCCAACGTTAAAAAAACGTTAATGTTTCACCGGAATAGTTTGATGTTCTGCAAACTCAATTTAACCATTGGTGGGCCATTTCCATAGCATTCGATGTACAATTCAGAACTCAGTTCAGCACAAATAAATATTTCAGTGACAATAAAGGCATCTACATATTGTTCAGACGTTTAGCTGAACAAAAAGGATCGAATTTGGGTTTTATTCTCATACTTATTTTGCTACATACGACACACCAAAACAACTTGATTTAAATAAAGAGTTGTCACCACCTACCTACGAAAGTATGTCTAACCAAACTCCAACAAGCGCGAAGCTCAGTCAAGCAGAAACTCGATCTTCGAAGACATTGGAGGCTTTAGTTGATCATCAAAGAGTGTTTAAGTTTATCGCGAAGGATAGGTTAAGTAAGTTTTTTTTATAATTTTTAAAAGGCGTAAAAAATGCATACATTTGGGAGGAATGTTTGTGGTATGGAAACACCTCTATATTGTGCTTGCAGGTAACGACCTACGGCCGTTGTATGTCCAAATATGCGGGAACGACAACAGCATATTGATGTCAACCTTGGGGAATCCAGCTAAATATGAGAGCAAAACGGTGTACACCGACACCGACGGCAAGACTTTGATCAAGTTGCGTGGGTTTGGAAAAGTAATATTTAAATATTAAATATTAGGTTAATTAATTAAAGCTAGTTACGCATAAAGAGAGGATTCAATAGTGATTTAATGTTAACATAAAACGGAATATATAAGTATATATAATTAAGACTCAATGCAAAAAGTAATTTATTTTGAGTCACGATCGGGACACTACGGATGCAAAAGCTCGAAAGATGGCGTTGTATACTTCCTTGAATTACCTTTTGATTGCTTGAATGCTGATTTTTCGTACCTTTGGAATTACCTACGTCTACGTAATGATGTTTTAAAAGACGGACAACAATTCAGTCAGTATATTTCAGTTCTATCCTAAAATTGTACCCAATCAGGATTAAGCGTATTCAATATATGTTACTCTACTCTACCTCACGTTTTAGTATGGACATTGTATAATTTTTCTCATTTCATGACATTGTCCCCAAGCTCGTGCCATTATAATTGTGCTATATGTGAATTTATTTATTCCAATATTTAAGTGCATAATTCCTTTCAAATTTATAGATTTTCCCAGTAAATGGAGACCGATTTTATGGAACAATTGAGAAAACTATTACATTCTTTGGAGTAGTCAATATGACAGGAAGGAACATATTTGGAGATGTATTATTTACAGCTGTGAAAGATAGCTCGCATGTTGACTTCGTTTCCAGTGATGGATCTATATTGCCGTTGGCAACAATGTCGAAACAAGTGATGGAAATACATTTACAGTGGAAATCGTGCGTCCGGTAGAGAGGAGCACTAAGATTTTAGTGATTACTGCGGCTCACTTGATGGTAAGTAATTATTGCTTGTTCATCTACGCATATTATTATTTTTTTATATTATTGATATATTTTATGAGAAGTTTTATTAACTTGATGTACATATATGCTTTATATGCACTGTTGGTTTTGACAGAATTTCATGTGCTTCTTGAAAACCGAGTCCGGCTCCCCAGGAGTATATGGAATGAAAAAGGCAGATCTTCGGAAACAGACGTTGATTTTCTTAGTTTTTACTATCTTCGTTTTTAGTTTCTTAGGTATACTGATCCTGGTTTCACTCAATAAGTACATACGGTTAAGGGACCATGGAAATTGAGAACTAAAGTCTCAATACTCAATACTTGCATCAACAAAAACGTATGAACAATCATTCCACTACTACAAGGAATCGTACCAACAATGCTAATTACCAAGTCAGTGGCAAAGTGAGGAAACATTCAACACAAGTTATATAATATAGATACTTATTCATTCAAAAAATTTGGGATTAAGATATACTGTAGTGAAAGTTAGTAGTAGTATTTACATACTAATAATTTTAATTTGTTAATTCTATTATTTCTTCGTGAAATAGTAATTTCAATATTGGGAGTATTGGGACTCATTTTCGGTATTATAATGATATAAAGTATGTGCAATGAACACCTATTTGAGTGGACTGCACAGTAATAAATCCTTTGATTCAAGTTTTATGATCTTAAAGCGAGAACATTATTTTAATGCCCGATTCCAGTTGGATCACGTTGACGTTAAAGGATTAATGATCGGTGCTGGAGGAATCATTTCAAACTTCTTTGGAGATTTTAGAAGGAGGTTCAATCTACAAAGTGAAATAAATAACGAAATAGTGAAACTATTCGTGGATCATGTAAAATCGCATCGTGTTTATAGTTAATAATGTATTACTAGCATTACATATTTATGTAAAAAACTTTTGCAATATAGTACTGTGTGGTGAGGGAAATACTGTAAATGACATCAATGATATAAAATTATAACTTTTTAAAAGTAAAATTTTTAAATACGGACCTGATTTGTGGATTTCTTGCAGCATTTAATGCATATAAGCTCATGATACCTTTACATACATGCAAGTTTTAAATCATATAAATATAAACTAATTTGTGTTTCATATAATAGAATTTATTTTTGGGCCACCTAAACATAAATCATTACATTACATTACATATTTTAAAAAATCATCGTTTGAAGAAGTTTTTTTTTGACAGAAATTCATAAAAATAATGTTCGAAAATACAACTATGAAATAACAGTATCTTTAGTTCATATTATTCAACTCTTCTTGATTTCCGATAAAGCACAAATTTTGATGTGCACATTGCATTTCGGCAGTTTAGTAACTCTTCGTTTTCCTCATTATCTTTCTATAGGGCTTGAATTTTCAGGCGTTGGAAACATTCCATAGATTTTTACTTCGGCATGCAATATTTCCTGGAGGATTCCATAATTTACTTCAATTTCTATACTACTTACAGTCCTTTCAACATGAGAAATATACCTAATTTGTCAAATGATGCGAGTGTTTCTCATATGGACACAAATGGAATTGATTAAGATACTTGATAAGTACAAGTAATAATGATTTGTTTAATATTTACAATAGCTTCAATTTCTGTATTTTATTTTATTTTATTTGGAACTGACGATGGAATAACATGGAAATAAATTCATCAAATTAAATTAAATTTAACGTTTGCTTCAATGTTGAACGTTGTACGAGCAGCCATTGAATTGTTTATCGCAACGGTTGCACAGCGTCTCCAAGGTTTGACGTGGGAACTTTCAATGAGTTTGAAGTTGAAGAACCGCCAACAACGGCCGGCCGTTGAGTTCATGTTTGGCAAAAAGACGAGGATTGGATTTGGAGTCTTGGAAGTTGTAACTTGGAACTGGAGGCGACGATAGGAATTGTCCACACTTTTTCTACAGATTCTGCATCCTGGTTTAACCTTTGGAAATTGCAAACAGTGTTCAAGTATACAGTAACATATGTACAACTTAGGAAATCCCTATACACAGAAACTGCCAGAATCCACCCTGGACGGAACTTCGGAGTTCTGAGGTAGAAATAAATAATTATTCACATATATTAGGTAGTTCTGCCAAGGAAACGGAAGGAATCATGGATGGTGAAATGGAAGATATCCAAACCTTGCTGAAGGCCGTAGAATGTCACGCCGAGACACTTAATTTAGAAAAAATAATTTTCGAGGTGAGTGCTTTTTTGCATTCATTAGCGTAATTTGTATAAAATAGTATTTATGTACAATATTCAAGAATACATACAGGATGTTTATATATGTATGAAGGAGTGTCACTAGAAAGTTTGTAATTTTATTTGCAATTTTGTTACTTTGTGCATAGCCGGGCCCCCAACGTCTGATTTTCTTGCAAAGTTTATTGAAGCGTGTGTACCCTGACATAACTGGGTATTGGAGCGCTGGGGATGACCTGGCGGGAATCGAGAGAAGTGAGTATTACATATTAAATGGAGTAATTAAATGTATATTTACAAAATCATTAATAGTTCGTGTGCTTAAGAATTTATTTTGGATCGTAGATTGTCTGGAAGTTTGTGAGTGGTTTGGATTCTCGCCCAATGAAAATATCGTAAAGGTAAGTATTATTGGAACAACATTGGTTCTTCACAGGCTGTTGAACGACAAGGTTGTTGAAGACTTCCGTTGATGTGTTGCTAATAAAATGTTCATTATTGTTGAATAAAAATTTAATTGAACCTCATGAAGCCATGTTACTTAAAGGATACTAGACGATTGTTTGATTTGTTTGGATATTGGATGTCATTACTTTACCGTCCTAATATGTTAATTGGATAAGGGTGTTAATGAATAATTAAGTACTTTTGAAATCCATGGAGTACGTGGTTAATTTTGAATAATTAAGTGAAGATGTGATGAAATTTATTGATTTGTGCAATTATAGGGAAATTCTTCTCGATCGGAACAAGAGAATTTTTGGCGGAATGTTCTTCTGGCAGTTCAGGAATTTGAAGATCAATGTGAATACAACTCTGAAAACACCGAAATTCCTATGTTTGGCCAATTGAAATCACTGGTCCTACGAAGCAATGTCATCATTGTACGTGCCAGATAGTTTAAATTAATTAGTTTCATTAATTAAGTTTATTGTCAGAACTTGTATACGTAGCTATAATGTTTTAATGGTTCATGAAATATATTTTAGGAATTGATCCGATTTTCTGACACACTTGAAAATATTCAACCTGCGTTGCACACTCTCACCAGTATCATAAGCGCGGCAAGTACTGAAATGGAAAGAATTCGGATAGTACTACATGAAATTACGTCTAAGGTATTACTTGGAATTTGTAGCTATATTTTTGTACAAACTAAGGGCTAGATATTACTTGCGTGGTATTGTACACTTCTGAATTGTTTAAAAATCTGTTCGTAGGATATGCTATTTGTTTGCCTCACGGAGCAAGTCAACCATGAAAAACGATACCGTGATTTGGTCACACAAACATTTAATCTAGTGGATTCGTTTATGAAGTTATACTTCGTTGCGTTACCAAAAGACGCTTGTGTCAAGGTTAGAAAAGTTCCACAACGGCATGGTTATGAAAGTCGTACTATGATCAACCAAACTGAAGAGATTAGTCGTAATATACACAAGGTTCGTATAACGCTCAATTTTAAAGTTTTTATTTCTTATTTATTGCATACTAGTTACGGTTTGCCTTCCGTATTTGTTGTAGAATATTTGTATCTCATGGAATTGATTTACTAATTCATTTTTGCAGATGATAGCCACCATCAAAGGCTTAAAGGAAGTGTTTTTGCTGGTGAACAAGAAAATTGATAACGTCGCTGAATTCCGCCCTGCAGCTACATTTTATGGGGATTAATTTCAATAATGGTACGTTAAAGCTCAAACTTCCATACGATCGTTCTTTCTGTTATTTCTACGGGCTTATTATTTAAGCGTTAGTTGTATGAAAGTAGTGTAGGCCCTTCTGTCATTCCTTGGTAAAGTTCTAGATCCATCAATTCATTCTTTTATAGGATTCTTACTGTATTTATATAACCTAAGATATTATACTGTAAGGTATTCATAATGTTCACATGGATACATAAGGCAATTAGTTCTTCAGAGTTTCTTACCCCTGTGATGAAAAAAGAGATTTTGAACTAAAGGAATGAAGGCACCTATGGCTTACGTTATTGACATACAAATAACGACGATTTACTATATTTTGGCTTTTGCCGAAGTTTTGTACCTGAATTTTGTACTTACTCAACCCTATAAGTCTAATAACGAATATTTGTCAAAGCCATACTACATGGCTGAGTATATGTACTTCATGTTTCGTGGAAAATTTCCTCAAGTTCTGTATCGTCAAAATTTGTTATTCGGTATCTGTAATAAAATTTGTTTTGCAATGTATTAGTGAATTTAGATTGACATTATATTGAATTACATTCAGCTTGTTTTATGTCGAGGACATTTCATGCAAACAGTCTACCTCTCATTCATGATATAAACCAACTGAAACAGAGCTCGCCAAGTAACGAAATAATTCTAACTTCAAACGAGTGGCTTGTCGTTTCCAAACAGGTTTTTGACATTGTCATCCTAAGGTTGGTTAGACTTAAAACTGAAAGGTGGGAGAACCAAAATAAAAATTGCTCGCTAAAAATATTCTGGGGATTATGAAGGTTTTGCTTCGAAGCTTGTAGCATTCCGAAAAACTCAAGAGAGTCTCATGTCCTGACAAGAGGCAACTGCACGTTTTATTATACGTGTGCAATAGGCTTAACTTGGTTTCCTATGGAATGTAATAATATCGGTTCAGAAAGTTTAAAAACTTGATCAGTCATCGACAAATTGGAGCAGAAGAGCTGACATTCAGCTTTTGCTGTAACTTTTTCCTCAGTGCAAAAAACTTTGAAAGTTCAATTCACGCTTCGTAAACATAAGTTTTAATGAAGGAAAAGAGCATCAAAATGGTTGTCACTATAAATAAGATGCGAGCGTAGCACTATAAAAAATAGGAAAATCCGGGAGTGCATTTACAGTAATTTAATAGCTATGAGTCATAAAATGAGCCCAGCATATTGTCTGATGATATTGCTTATAGGAAAACAAAATCGAAGCATAACGACATGCAAAACTTTGAGGCTCCCAAGCCAAGAACAATAAACCCAGTAACGTCATTTATTAATTTGCGAAGCGTAGGCTCAATGTGAATTTTTTTAATATCAATTCCAATGGAGATAACCTAACCGGATGTATCTATTCAATAAGAAATCCTCAAAAACATATCCCGGCGCCAAATTCTGTGTACTTAATCAACCAATTCAGCAGGTTTAATAGATGCTGTGCTGCACGCAAGAAAGCACTTAATTTATAGTATTGTAGCAAATACATTTGTACAATTACGGAGGATACATACATACCTTAGCTTATAGCAGTTAGAAACTAATACTGTTTTTGAGTAATACAAACATGACTATCAATTATAAATACCCATAGAACCCAAAGATTCACATGATGGGGATGGTAAATGAGAAAAAAGATTCTCGAAAATACTGAAACTTGTAAAGAAAATCCGAACAATAATGCAAGCTGTGTATGTAGTAAGTAGTAATTTAGTAAATAAATAAGAATAAAAATTGTACCAAAATAGTACGAGATAAACTTTGTTTACATATGTAGTAGACAGCAAGGAATTCGATCACCACAGTATACATGCATTATACACAAGCATACAAAGTGCTTTTATATCCACTTCACCCAGGCTTGAAAATTGAAAAAAATCAACGACCAAGATGAAAAATATTTTGTCGACAGATTTATAAAATGACTTCATTTTATGTACACCTTCCGTGAAATTGCGAGAAAATGAAAGTAAAGCACGCCCGGATCAACTGAGAAATGCGCGCATGTAGTATATTATTGTTTCTAATAAATATAGTGCAACATTATGTTGATGGCATAAACAACCCGTGCTTGTGATCTCTAACTTTTTGTATATAGCATAGCAGTATTACAAACACTTCCAAAGTTAAAATAATATCTTGAATGAGTCAACTGCATTAAGAAATGAGACTTTTAATCTTGGTGTGTGGTACGCATAGGAAAAGTGTTTATTAGAAATTCTTCAACGGATCATTCGCCTTATGTTCCAAAAAATTGTTGTTCAGCACTCAAGATAATAGGGTCGAAAGTACCAGAAAACTGGACCGCCAATGTATCGAAATTTGGTGGTTGGGCTCAGATAGGCATGATTGCATGACGATTTCCTGAACCTGTCCTGCAAAAACTTATAATAATTTTCGGCACTAAACCAGGCCACAGTTGTAATGGGCAAAGTGTGCACTATATCATGACAGAGTTCCCTATAACAAGTCATTCCTGTTTGTGTATCATCATGTGAAAATCCGGGGGCGCCAAGCAGGCAGCTGAGAAATCTTGGCTAAGATTCACATACTTTTCCCCTCTATGATTCTTCTGGTTTTCTCTTTCCCCTTTAAAACTCCAAAACGACTAAATTTAGCACATGTTAAATTTAGGTAGGAATACACATACGTGAAATATTGAGTTCAAATTACAGTAAGCAAGTCAGAGCAGCAAAGCAGCTCGAACGGCAACGACATTCTTCCCCATGCATCACCAACATTGAAGATTCTTTTAGTGTGTAGAAGTAGTAGCCAGTCCTGTATAGAGTCACGAATACACAGCCGGCTTCCAAGTGCCGCTCATTTTTCGCAGGTTTACTCTATATATAACTGTAGTTTTTAGTGCAAAATTTAAAGAGCGGGCATCATCAACAGACAGCCACAATGGAGCAATTCGATCAACTTCTCACCTGTTGCGTGTGCCTTGACCGGTATCGGAACCCCAAATTACTCCCATGTCAGCATTCATTCTGCATGGAACCTTGTATGGAGGGACTTGTGGATTATGTCCGGAGACAGGTGAGAAGCTACACTGAATTTGGCCTTGACTACTATATACACGCGTTGGTGCCAGTGGATTTTTAACACAAACTCATATATTCTCATTTTGCTCCTCACCCGCATTTTTTCACCTTTCTAGTCCTCTAATAACTAATCACCTGTCAACTCCGTACCTCGAAAAGGCTATTACAGATGTCTGTATTTCGATACTTAATAATTATTCCAGTTTCCAACTAAACTACATAAAGATATTAATACTTTTACTATATAAGTGTAACCCGTACACGAAACTCGAGTAAAAAAATTATCCGTACGGTATACTATCTCACATATCTGAATGAAGACAAGCATGTAAGTGAGAATAAAAAGTGCTGCATTTTTTCTACTTGTTGAATTTTACGCCAATCTTCTCATGCAGTAGAAAAATTACATTGGGTTTTCGGAATGACAACATTCAAGGTTTTTTTGAAACCGGAACAGGGTGTAGTATTTGACATTCCAGGATTCTAAACCGCTGGTATTCCTGCAAAAAAGTCTTATTTATTGCATCGAGGGTTTACATCCTTTTCAGCTCAGGAATTACATCAGCACCGATCTCTGTTTAGTTTCCTCATATATACATAAGTTGGATCGTCTAATTAAAGATTACACTAAATCTAACGAGCATGTACGGTATGTGTAGAGTAGATCAGGCTATATGTTTGAGTACAGGTATACCGATTGTGAGTCCCAAATATTTAATACATTGTACGTTCACACATGTATAAATCCATGTAATTTTTTCCCAAAGACGTTTTTTCCCTATTCCCACCAATCCGTGTTTAAACATTTGATACTTTGGTTGCAAAAAGTCAGGAATTCTCAAGTTTTTTTATCGGAAAGAGTATATAGTGTGGCACGGTATTCAGATGCGATTATTTGGGTTTAAACGCACAAAAATAGAGTGAATTAAGGTGTAAGTGTAGCATAACATCTTGATGCCATGAATTCTGAACGTGTTATACTTTACATTCGAATGTTTCACATACACAATCCACAATTATTACAAATATGATTACATGTAATTTTCACTAATCTTGGATCTTGAAATTTGCCCCCGACAGTAATATGTTAAAGTAGGCGACAGCCACATACTGAAAGACTTAGTAATTGACATCCAAGCCACTATCCATGTGCAAACTATAATTCTGACAATCCGTGTACACGCTCTTCCGGACTTGTGACAAAAACCGACTTACATATATACACTTGTTTCCTAACTCAAGTATAGAAACCTTGTTGAAAATGAAAGCAGCGTGAACACTTTCATTATTGTCTGCCAATGCAGTTTTTCCTATATGTATGTATATATATACGTGCAAGACGATCATGTGTGCTTGTATCTATATATACGAAAGGACTGAGCGGAGACGAGATACAAATGCTTTATTCTAGCATCTTCTAAACTTCAGTATACTTAAACGTCCGTTAGTGGGAAGGTAAGGTGAAAACTATGACTCACTGTTTTGCTAAAGAGTGAAAAGAATGTCTCAATACAAATATCTTTATAGTGCCCACACCTTCGTCTCTGAAAGTCACGGTCCTTGCGAGTCCTCTTTTTGTTATGTATTAGTCAGTGGCACTTTCGTCAACAGGCTGTTTTTGTGGGCGTTCGGAAGTATATTTTGGACGGGTTATCTCCCACCATTAATGTCACCAGACGTGGCTTTCTGGTGTATTAACTTGTATTCAATCCGGATGATCCTCATTGTAAAAGCCTTGGCATGAATCTGAAATATGCAGAGAAGCGTATACGCGTGCAACCCGCAATTGACTCACTTGTTAGTTCCAATTACATACTTACACTCAATCTTCTAGGAAGTTTAATTTCCCCTGTAATGTAATTCAAATAAGTATAATAGCCCAAGGTGCAGTGTGTAATGATACATTCTCGATTCATCGTGTTTGATGTTCGTCACCACGCGGTTCAAGTACTAAAAATCAACAATATTTTTCATATTTAATTTTTGCCAAGTAATTATTTATTTTTCGTTTTGCTGAACGATTTACTCATCCCTATTTTTGCTGAACAATATAGATTCATTATTATATCTGTTCAAGAATTTTTGCAGCAACTCAAAATTTTTAAGATCCTAAATGCACCGCGACGGAATAAGAGATACGGGATCTGAAAATACATAAACGTCAATAGAAACGACGACAGATTGCCAGTAATAAATAATTTTAAAGCATATGTGCACTTGTCTTAGAACAAAACTATCTTGTGGTCGATCGTTTTCTCAGATTCCCAGATGATACATCTGCATATTCATTTTCCCCGTTATGACAATCTCTGCTTTTAAAATTGGCGTGTTGGTGAGTGAGATGGCATTTTTCAATAACCTAACCTTGGTTTGACTTGGCAAACAACGTGCAGCTAGTAATGTTTTGCCGGATACACTATAGGGAAACGAAAACGATGGATTGATACTATTTTATGTGCAGGAAGACATCAGAACTTTCTAGTCCATATTACCTATAGACAGGTCCTTCAGCACACGACCGATGGGAAGCGCGTGGTTACCAAAACGGTTTATGGCAGACACGTTTCATGCCACATATGAATCCGGAATGGACACGGTTTCAAATACGTATACCAGACAAAAAATGATGTAGTAAATTGTAGGAACAAATAACAAAATAATTAAGATACACGAACGATTTCATTCAAATAGTCGATTCGACCCAACACGAATGACAGACATTCTAATTTAAAAGCAAGTAAGACAAGTGGATATAACTTATACAGAGATCGTCGACAAACTTTCCTTGACCTAACCTACTTAGGAGACAGCAGGATCTAGAAAGTAAAAAAAATGAAGAAGTAATTAATATGACTTCGACCCGTGCTATTTTAAGTCTGATCAGCTCGTTCACCTAAAGTTATCATATATCCGTCCGCCTACATCTTACGTATTTTAATGGCACAAAAATTCATGTCGAGTACGAAATACCAGGAAATCTTGAGATTTTACCGGTTCAATTTATAATGTAATCCTCCCATTACACACGGCACCTCACTTTTCATATAGAATGTGCGTACAAATTGCGAGGCACTAGACGATTTTATGAATTACGTCAGGTTTTAATGAGTATATTTCTAGAATGACTGACATGCAGATATTACTTCAAGACTTGCAAGGTATTTAAGACGCGTCACTGCCGTTGCATACGACCGACTTGTATTAAGTTGAGGAAGTCAGAAGTCACAAATTCAGAAACTAACTCATGCTCCCATGTATACGATTCTAAATGAGTAAAGACTATACTGACTCATCAACTTGGGTTTAATGAGGCATTTAGCGTTTATAATGTCGGCGGTAGCTTGTCACAAAACATTACATGAGGACGGAAACACTTGAAAAGAAATTTTATTTAGCTGAAGGTTGCGTTGAGTCAAAACAAGGCGGGAAGGAAAATTACCCTCTATTCATTGTATATTTATATAGCTCCGTTAAATTCAGCTTTAACATGACTTTTGTACATCTGCATACATACTTCTTAAGTACAACTTCTGCTGTCACTCTCCTTTACAAAGAACTGATCTTTAAACAGTTGCACTGTATATATATATGTGGATGCTGAAACTTACATAGGAATGGCAATTTGCAATCAATCGCATTTTTGGAACCCTTTCAACAAAACCTATCCGTTTGGATTTCAGTGTCAACTTCATCTTTAAATAACTATGATCTAAATAAGCTTCATGACAATATTATTAGACAGATGGAATTTGTAGCCTTATTGAAATGCCATATTTTTAACGATGTATTAATTTCTGTCCTGATATATTGCAAATTTGCAATATATCATAATAATAGAGTATTTATACTTTATATTGTGTGTATTTATTTGCTTTCTTATCATCACAGGTAAAATGTCCAGAATGCCGTGCAGAGCACCGCATCCCATATCAAGGTGTCCAGGCCTTCCCTACGAACGTCACTTTACAAAGATTTTTGGAGTTGCATGTAAATATATCAGGAGAACTTCCGGATCCCACGGCGAATCAAATTATGGAAAGATGTCAAATATGTAGCGAGAAAGAATACCTGAATCAATGCGCTCACTGTGAGAAGAAAGTATGCCCTGACTGTAAAGATGCTCATACAGATGTACTTAAAAGAGAAATAGCCCGATTAAGTAGTCAAGTAAGAAGAGTTTTACATCGTCTTGAGGACGCCCTTAGCGTAACAGAAAAGAATTTATCAGGACTTAAAGGAAATCAAGCACACGTGTTGGATGAAGTGGATGATCTTGTGAGGTAAAAATATACACTTGTTCCCAAATCTTCTATCCACCCACAGTAAATAACTTTAATATGCCCTGTCGTCACTAATAAATCAAATGTGTACTTTTACCTTTCAGACGCTTCACCAAAGCAATTCAAGACAAAGGGAATGTGTTGCGGCATGAATTAGAAAATTACGTAGCGACTGAGTTAAATTCGTTAAATGGTCACAGAACTAGCTTGCAAACAGAAATATCTAATATACAATCAAATTGTGATTTAGTGGATAAGCATATGGTGGCCGAAAACGCGGGCGTAACTTGGGATGACCAAGAATTAATGGACACCAAGGATGTGTTTTTAAAAACAATGGAATTCATTAGGAACTTTGAACATGAACCAGGAGATCGGCGTGTACGCTTTTCAGTGAATCAAGATCCAAATACTATTATTATCGGCCTTACTAATTTCGGAGATTTAATTTTGCCACATGCATTTATTGCAACACAAAACTTACTGGTGCCACCCATACAGCAGCAACCCTCGCAATCTAACACAGGACTTATGAGATCCAAATCTGATCACAGATTAGTGCAACAGTATCGTGATATGGATGATCTAGATGACAAGCCTAGTAGTGCACGATCAAAATACTCAAAATACGGAGGTGATGGTGAAGACCGGAAATTCCGATCCAGGTTTACTAGACGGTTGCATCAAGATGATGATGATGGAAGGGTGAGATTTAACGATGGGGAAGATCGTCCGCCAGCAGCACCAGTACGAACGCGTGTAATTGAAGCTGACGATGCTGTTAAAGGGCCTCTATCAGGCGTTCTTCGTCTCTTGGATTCTTCACGAGTACTAGAAAAAATTGTAGACTTGGAATCTCCTAAGAAGAAGCCAGCAGCTCCAACTGGCCCCACAGTCCCTTTAGCAATTCAACAGCAAATGCAAGTAATGCAACAACAGCAACTACGTCAGCAGCAGCATCAACAACAGCAACAACAACCGACCCCAACTCCCCCTACACCAACAGCAGCACCAACAGCTCCTTGGAGGCAAGCTAGTAAAGAAAAGAGTTGTACACCTAAAGCAGCAGCCGCACCACCGATTCCTCGGAAGCAATCTACGGAAAAGCCACGATCCGAATCTGAAAGTTCTAGCAGTGACCATCATTCGGGATCATCCTCAGGATCATCAACCTCAAATAAAAGTGTAAACACTGGTGCTAGTTTTACAACAGAAGAAGTAAAACAGAGGTTTTTGAAAGGTAATACTCCTCAGAGTACTTCCAGCGCTGTACAAGCAGCTAAATCAGCGTCACCAGCAGGAGCGGCAAAACCAGGGTTTAGAAGAAACGTCACTCCACTTGCTTCCAATGTTAGCAAAGAAGAGGAGGAAACTGAAACTAGTTCAGAAGAGTCTGAAGAGACAGAAAGTGACGAACCTGCAGCTCGTCCGACCACCAGTGCAAGAACTACTGACAAGACTGAAACTGTCCCTGCATCATCGAGAGGCTCTGGTAGCCGCGATAGGGAACCTCCAACGCCGATTCGGACAAGAGCTACGGCAGCACCTCCCAGGGAAGAACCACCAACACCTAGACGTAGAGACATTGATACGGTTAGCAGTAGAGCAAGAGACGAACCTATTTCAACACGAACCCGAGATCCACCACCCCTTGATAGACGTGCAAGTCGCGATGAAGGTACTTCTGCTTATGCTGCCTACCGAAATCGTCAGCAAAAGAGTCCCCCTGAAAGACCCTATGGAAGTGGAACTTCCGGAAGTGGTACTGGTGGTTCTGCTGCAAGCAGGTATTCCATTATAGTCAATTCTAATTCTCATACCTAATTATTATTAATATAATTTGTTAAAATATTGGATGATTATTAATATTATTGTTATTATTATAACATAACATGAAGCAAGTATTAACATTGTCGGCAGTCGATTGTTTTAAATTGATTGAAAACTAAAACGTAGGTACGGAACATCATCTACCTCTTCTTCTACCCCCTATGACTACGGACTATCTCGAAGCCGCACTGGCACCGCCCTTTATGAACCCGAAGTCCCTACATCTCGCCTTCAGAACAAGTATTTAAATCGGTCACGTCACAACCTTGGAGGTTCGGTGGACATCCCTGATGAGCCAGTTCGCTCTTCGGGTAATCCCTATTACACGGGTCGCTCATCCTATTTGGCCAAACGTAAGTATATGTACTAGGAGCAGTTTTAACTAAGTGTTTGTCTTTGTGGTTTTCGTTTTTAAACTGCGCCATCATCAGAAGCTGGAACCACTGAACAGTATAATAGCAGTAGGGAAAAATCTCGGGACAAAACGAAAAATCTCAGTAGATCCAAATCTAGTCACGAACTTGCTCAAGCGGAATTAGAAGGAAAACCAGAAGAGGAGCAAAGTAGTCTCAGTTCATGGGCAAGATATTTGAAATCTAAATACGGTAAAACAGCAAACACTTCAAATCCTGAATCGTCTACAAACACCGATAATCGGACACCAGAACCCACTACCTCAAGAGGCAAATCTACGTCGCCACAGCAATTGAGTCTTACTTCAAGTCCATACAGTGCGAAGAAACGATTAGTATTCAAATTTGGATCGCGGGGCAGTGATCCCGGCTACTTTACCTGGCCAAGAGGCATTGCCTGCGGGCCTGACGGAAATATTGTTGTTGCTGATTCATCAAACCATAGAATCCAAATATTTGATAACCAAGGAAAGTATATTAAGGACTTCGGTACTTATGGAAACGGAGATGGTGAATTTGACTGCCTGGCTGGAGTCGCTGTTAATCGAATCGGACAATTTATTGTATCGGATCGTTATAATCACCGTATTCAAGTTTTCGACCCCAGCGGACGATTCCTGCGTAGTTTTGGTTCTCAAGGCTCAACAGACGGCAAATTCAACTATCCTTGGGGCGTTACTACAGATGCTTTAGGCTTTATCTACGTTTGTGACAAAGAGAATCACCGAGTTCAAGTCTTCCAGTCAGATGGAACATTTGTGGGGAAATTCGGAATGGGAGAGTTAGAACATCCTCATTATATTGGTGTTACATCTACGAATAAAGTAGTTGTATCGGATACGGGTCATCATCGCGTTTATATATTTGATGTGAATGGAAAAGTCATTGGGTCAATTGGGACGGAGGGGATAGATCATGGTCAATTTAAATTGCCGAGGTAATTACTACTAAATGTTATAGTCAAATTCGTATCCTTAAACTGTTCTATGTAGATTTGGGTGACAACAAAAAATACAAGTAAAAATGTGTAACTTGTAGTTAGACTCAAGTCCCCTCCGTCATGGCGAGCGAATGTAATTAATCATGTTGTTTGAATTTGGTTTATTACAGGGGCGTGGCAGTAGATGAGCAAGGTTACATTTTCGTGGGTGACTCCGGCAACAATCGTATCCAAATTTTTAGCCCGGATGGACAACATATTAGAAGTTTCGGAGGTTGGGGAAGCAGTGACGGAGAATTCAAGGGATTAGAAGGTATCGCTGTTAATTCGCAAGGACATGTTCTCGTTTGTGATCGGGAAAACCACAGAATTCAAGTCTTTTAATTTTATTCGGGCAAGTAACCATTTTTTGTGTAACAAACTGGACTTATATGTAATCAAATAAATAAACGAAATGTTCTCCTTCAATTTTGTCAAAATTTTAAAAAGTTTATTCTTACATTAGATTAGGTTAATAGCAATTTAGCAGATCATGAAGCACACACAACTACCTAACAGTATAGATTTAATATAACCTGGAGCCGAATATTTGAACCTATAGAAGACATACAATCCGAGTTTCATAACAAGTATATAGTGTGAGGTGATTAAAACCAACCAGCGTTGAGTTTGATTTTTATATACCGAACTTGGTTTTTATTCATTTATTCCTGATTTTAATTTTAATCAGGGTGTCAGTAGTTCAATATGAATTGGCAAAATCGCCGCCGTAACCCAAGCGTGCCGGACGGACGGAATTCTTTCAATGTTCAATACCCTATATTGTGATTATAATTTATGTGAAACTTGTCTAAGAATATAGAAATTTATAGCTGATTTACTATATTTTGTATTGTTCTATCTAACGAATTGGATATTATAAAATGTCATTCGGTACCGATTCAATAAACGTTTTCAGTCGACTGGATTCGCTCTGATTTATTAAATTTCCCGATTAATTTGGTGCAAATTCACTAAATTTGATGAAAATTCAACAAATTTGACGCAAATTCAATAAATCTGGGGCAAATTAAATAAATCTGGGGCAAATTCAATAAATGTGGTGCAAATTCAATAAATTGGATGCAAGTTTTTTTTAATTGATGCAAGTTTTTTTTATTTGATGCAAGTTTTTTTTATTTGATGCAAGTGTTTTTTACTTGATGCAAGTTTATTTACTTCGATGCAAGTGTAAATTATTTGCTGCTGATTGCTGTTATAAATAATGCAAATGAATTTGATGCTGAAATCTGATTTATTTGATCCAAATTAAAATATTTCCCATAACATAGATGAGATAGAAGCAATGATTGATAAGTGCTCGGTCAGTGGTTGGATGTACAACAATTAAATTAAGCATTAACTATTCAATTGAATTGTGACTCTGTATTAAATTAAATACAGAAATGATTTTGTCTGACAATTCGCACATTTTCACAGCAATTAACCACTGACTTCTTCGCAGCTATCTTTGTCATAGAAGTGGAGTGAGGCGTCTCTCACTCGATTGTCCAAGAACACAGGAGACGCCTAATACTCTTTAGTCTCCCTACTTACCGGATTTCTCTGCGCCATCCTGTAAGTGCCTAATTTTCAGAAATTTCAAGTCGTCTATTTGCGTATACAGAAAAATTCACGCCTGTCTTTAGTCCGCCTATTTTTGGGTAAATTTTCGTGTGGCCACCTTCGGTAGCAGTATGTAATATTTCCCAAGACCACTGTATAAATTGTTATTTTTAATTAGCATTTTACCAGAACATGAAGTATGCATAAATACCTAACAGCATAGAATTAGTACATATAACAGAAGCCCAATATTTAAACATAGAAGACATACATTGAATTATATAACAATTACTCAGTTTGAGTTAATTAAAACCTACCGGAGTTGAGTTAACTTGATTTTTTAAATTAGCATGCTTTCACATGAAATCTATTCTACGGATACCTTAAGGTTTGACAATTTTGCCAAAAAAGCATAAATTAACCTCAACGTGTACATTACAGTTTTAGTGTCGGTATAACAATATTTCTTAGACATTTTTAATTGACAAGTAAAAAACAAAGAATTGGTTCAACACATCTATTTATGCTTGCTAATTGTAAGTAATTAAGTAATTACATTGGCTAAATTAATTGATTAAACCAAGTATATATGATTTCTATACTTAAACCACGAGATATAGAGCAAACAAACATCCAAGTTTTGGATGTATTATTCATCTTATACATTACGTTCTTGCCAAAATAATTTAACACTTTCACTTAATTTAAACCATTATAATATGTTTACGTATTCATATACAGTCTACTTAATCCTCGAACGTGTTTACCCATTCAATTAAAAATTATTATCAGTAATTTCAGACTTATCCTGAATATCAAAAACGTTAATATTTTTTCCGACCTCGAATTTATCAAAAACTAATAGTTTGCATTCAAATAACCCCAGTTATGCGCAAAATTTATTTTTCAACAATGCCCATGTATTTAAATGGGAGCCCTAA
>JAQGAK010002687.1:0-18748 GCA_034696945.1 Lipothrix lubbocki
TCGGTATTTGCATTCGGTTTGATTTGAATCCGAAATTGAATTTTCAAATATTAACTTGAACTTGGTCGAAACACTGATATCGCAAGTAAATCAAAATAACCTAATTGATTTTACGTAACGGAGAGATGATCTCAACATTTGACCTGAGTTAGCTGTAGTGCTGTTAAAGTACTTGCAGCATTTTGATAAAACCCCGGTAAATTTATAAACCAATGCTCTTTATAGCGACACCCAAAAGCACGAAATATTTGCATGCTATAACAAGGTGGACTTATGCAAGAATTTCACGCAAATTCATTTCTACGTCTAAATCTGCTACCGTTATGAGTTTGTTGGTTTAGAGGACCGCAGTAAAGAGTCTCTACTGCAGTACTTCAAAAATAATAAACGAAGTAAAAACAAACTATTTTCGATTTCTTTTTCGAAATTAATTGCTTTAAAAAACTACAATCACCCGAAAATTGCTGCAAGATAGTTGTTCTAAATGTTATAATAATTTCACAAACTAACGAAAAAATTTTCCGATGAAATCATAACAGGATTTTTTCTTGATCAACGATGATACACCTACATGCATAATTAAAAATGATTTCAAAATAAACTATCGCCGTTGCGGCGATGGCTTTTTCTCTAGTGATTACATATTTTTTGAATAATAATAATTGCAATACAACAACATTTTTCTCTAAGCTGCAAGATGAGCTGTTTACATTTGCACACGGGTCCAGATGACATTAACAATTTTTTCAAATGCAGAGATAACTCTAAATTTGTTGTGATGCCTTTCGACACAGTAACACAATTTAATGAATTTTATATACAAATGATTATGCTTCGTGTTATATATTTTCACGTTGATAGCGAAGGAAAATTTTTGTGAGAGAACTTATAAGTGTAGTTGAATGTTAAAATAAAAAATATATAAAACATGCCACAATAGAAAATAACCGTAAAAAAGAATACAGCGGCTGAGCATTAGCTTGTGTATAATAGTATGCCTCCTGTTATTATTCATGCTTAACTTATCAACAATAGTGCCTCAACAAAAATATTTCTTTGACTTATTTAACAACTACAACTCTATGATATACAAACGTAATATTTCGGTGCGCTTGCTGCAAACCTTCCCCGTTTATTCTTTCCACAAATAGTAATGCCATTCCAGGTACCATTTTTTTCAACAAGCTGATCTGTACTGAAACCTTAAATCTCAACTGAAGTCCTTTTTTATATCTTGACAACAAATCCTTCATAAAAGATAAAAAAATCAATGTCCTTGTGAGTAGTGGTAAAAGGCAATTAAGGTTTAAGGGTATCAACTTATGCAGTGCATTGTAACACATAACGATAATATTGTTAAACCAATATAATTATTAAAGAGTCTGGGGCTTGGATTCAGCCTTCCAAATTTAATGCCGAAATATTCAAAATTTCAAATTACTTTTACCTCGTATTACTTTTTTTTGGTTCACCTGACAACCCTGAATATCAATAGGGATCATACCTGATCCCTTGTCTACAAGTCTGCCAAATGTTTCTATGAACATTCCTAATATGCTTTGTCACTTGTCACGTAATCCTTGTTCTTTTTTCATTTACTAATACACATAAAACGTTTAAAACCAAATTCAGGTGACGTTGTCATTACTGCCCATTTACCTAACTGTAGTAATTAGTCTTCTCAATGGAATTATTATTTCGCTTTGTACATTTGTACAAGGCTTTGTAAGTTGGAAACCGAATTTTTGCAAAGCGCTCCTACGACGGCCCGCCATTCAAAAATCTTCTGTATAGTCCAAGCTGCGACTACCTCACAAGATTTAATAAGAATATTAGGTAGATTATAAGTGTCACAAACTATTACTAAACTTTTGAGATATACAACAATCATTTAACATTACTAGTGTTACCCACTCATGTTGATCCCTCTTGGTAACCTGGGCGAGATACTTACTATTGAGCATATCGATCTCGACATGAATAATCCTATTTAGTCCTCTTCGGCACGGCAATACATTTCTAGGCATGACCAACTGTCAAATTACTGGGAGACAAATTCGAATTACACTTTCGATTATCAAAGCACAGCAATCGGCCTAGCCGAATATTGGTTGCCAATTAGAAAACAGCAAGAAGCCAGTGGTCGTGGTAAATTCTTCCAATACATTCAATACTGATACTACGTAAGTACTTGGAAACACCAAGAGTTGCGAGAAGGTTGCGAGTGTTGTTCTTGCTAACCGTAGTTCAATTCGTTGCAGTAGACATATTAACTTCTTTACTCTCTGAGGTAACACTTGGATTGTACAAATTTCTATCCCACTAAACCAAATTATACAGGAAGCTTGAATACAAATTTAGACCACTGAATTTGTTATTATTTATCAATATTACTGTTTTTCTATATGTTCAAAATTTGAAACAATCTAATTGGATTGAATTTTTATTCAACTAAATTTATATATTAATTAATTTAGTCTCTATACGCAGTATTAATATGGGACGATTTTAGGAAAACATTTTGCATCTACAATATATGTAGATGAAAATATTTTCTAAACGTATACTGAGTCGTTTCGGCCATACTTTCAAAATGTGCTTGTGGCAAATGCTTCCATAGAATCCATCTGAATCCAATACCTTCAAATTACAAATTCCATAAATTGTTGTTAAGTGACGACTGGAAGTGTAATTTTTGTTTAAATTCTACAGTTGACGCAGTTCTAGATAATGCGCTTTTATGCGAAGTAGCTTCTGTTGATCTAGCATTGATTTGTGACCCTTAAGAAATAGACCCTGTAAGGGAAGTTATACCTGATGTAAACAAAGAGTTGCGTGACCTAAAGGGTCTCAAGATAGCCGCTATAAATGTGAATAGTCTTAATCTAAATAAGCTTGGCGAATTAAAAATTCTGAGTGATGAGTATTCCTTTGACATTGTCATATGTACGGAAACCAAATGGACAAGTGATATATTTGATGGGTTCTACCAAATGGACAATTACAACTTATTACGTTACGATCGAATCCATCGACAAGGAGGAGGCACAGCTATATATATGTATAACAAGCTAAAGTTCCTCCCGTTAAATTATAATGTTTCCTTTCCGGACGAATGTGAAGTTTATTGTACTCAAATCTGGCCACCTTTCAAGAAGCCACTCATCATAATTTCCATATACAAACCGCCTAAAGTTTATGCAGTTAACTTTTTGAACTCTCTTGATGAACTTTTATCTGAAATTCAGCATGATAATATTGATATTTACATTGCCGGCGATTTCAATATTGATAGCTCCGTAAATAACAACGACTCGACACGTCTAAAACATATTATTCTCAGGAATGGGCTACATCAAGTTAATTCTGAAGCGACTAGAATAGCAAGAACAAAAAAGAACGTCACATGCACGACTATAGACCATTTATACTGTCCTGACCTACAAAAAATTAAGCTTCATGGTTCCATCGCATTTAGTTCCGATCATTTACTTATCTATATGGTAGTTGCCGATGCTAAAAACAACAAATTTACACCGCTATATATAGAAACACGAAAGTTCAAAGATGTAAATAATGAAGAACTAAACAAGGATATTGATGCATTAGACCTAGAAGAAAATAATGTACCAACTGAGGAACTTTGGAGTAATTTAAACTCCAAGGTCATGTAAATCATAGATAAGCATGCTCCACTCCGTAAAGCCAGAATTAAAGGTAAACCAGCCCCGTGGCTAACTACTGAAATAAAGCACCTTATGTATAAACGCAACAAGCTCCTTAGAATATACTACAAGTTTAAGAAAATTGATGCTGATTCTTATAATACTACTCAAGCATGGACAGCCTATAAAAACTGTAGAAACGAAGTCACGAACACAATTAAAATATGTAAAGCTTCATACCATAAGTCAAAATTCAGTGAATCAACTTCATTTATGGAACCATTTTAAAGAACTTTCCGGGGGCAAGGCAACAGCAGTAGTGCTGAATAAACTAAAAACTATTGATAAAGAGTTAAATACTTTTGAGGAAATAACTGATGAACTGCACGCAAACTTTGTTATACCTATGGATGATACGTCTACTGACATCATTAATCTAAAAAACTCCATAGAGAAAAACGACAAAAATCCAGAAGCTCTTGTGCAGATTACTGTCAAAGATGTTAAAAATGCAATACGTAAAGTAAAAACAAAAGGCAGAGAAGCAAGTAACATCATTACCTCCTTTATCTTTTTGCTTTGCATTGACAGCTTATCTGCTCATGTAGCGTCAGTGTTTTCAAAGTATATAAATGATGGCATATTTCCTACGGAATTTAAATGTGCCATAGTTACCCCACTCTATAAAAAATCTGGAAGTAAATTAGAAGGGAAAAATTATCGTCCGATCTCTTCACTACCATATATGTGCAAAGTTTTTGAGAAAATACTACAACAACTAATACTTAATGACACTAGAAACAAACTTGCAGATAATCAACAAGGCTTTCGTCGTCGTCGCAGCTGTGAAACAGCGGTACACATACTAACTCAAGATATTTTTAAAAATCTTGATCTCACTAAAGGCCATGTAGTTGCTGTCTTCATTGATTTTAAAAAGGCTTTTGACACAGTGATACATCTTAAACTTTTAAATAAACTACACAAAAACTTTAAAATAAATGCCAACCTAGTACGAGTTTTGTGTAGCTACCTATGTGATCGAAGTTACAAAATTCGCATTGGAAATAAAATCTCAAAATCTTATCCCATCACATGTGGCGTCCCGCAGGGCACAGTTCTAGGACCGCTCCTTTTTATCTTATTTATTAATGACCTGTGCTTTATCCCTGTTATTGTTACTTTGTGTAGCTGTCTACTTTTTGCTGATGACATTGTAATATATTGTAGTGACAAAGATATCCCATCTGCTTTATCTAAGTTGGAAAAAGTTATGGAAGAAATTGATCTCTGGTGCAGTGATAACGGTCTACTTATTAACTATGACAAAACTAAATTCATGGTGTTTCACAAGGCAAATGACCGTTCAATACCTACGAACCTTACTTTTAAATGCAACAACAAAGAAATAGAACGTGTCTATAACTTCAAGTATTTAGGAGTTAATCTTGATAGTTATTTAAGCTTTAAAAGCCATTACGATTTAGTAAAAAATAAACTCTGCTCCCGCATAAGCCTTCTACATAAAATTAAAACATACGTGAATCTCGACATGTTCAAATTGCTAATACACGCGCACTTATACTCACATCTTGAATATTGCCTGACTACGTGGTCTTGTGTACCAATTACTGATATTGAATACCTTCAACACAAAATAACTAAATTACTGTATTCTTATTTCTATAAAACAAATACAAAATCCCGTCATCACAGAATGTGTTCTTCACACCGAGGTTCATTCAGTATAAACAATGAAATGCAGAACTTCCTGTTAGAGAAATTCCGCCTGTATTCAGTTCAAGAGCGGATACTATTCATGACTATAAAACAATTAATTTCACAACTAAAATTCAGTAGTGAATGTGAATTATACAATAAAACCTTCTCCTACGAATTCAATTCACTTAATGGTTTATACAGAAATAAACTTAAACCCCCAATCCATAAATCCGCAGCGTTTGAAAGATCCATCGTCTCTCGCCAAATAAGTTGTTGGAATAAGTTACCACCCACACTACGTGATTTAGAAAATGCAGCTTTACTATGTGACCTCTCTGATTGGATTATATTAATGAGAAAATGACGTCGATTATTAATTATTTATTTTATTCTTTTAATTAATAATACACCAATTGTTATTTTGTATATATATGTTAAAAATGAATTGAAAATAACCTAACGATAAAATTAACCTATGTAAATCTAAATTTTATTTTTTTTATTTAGTGTAATTATTGTCCGTTATTGAAAATCATTGATTTATTTCGATGTATAACTTGACAATCTAAACTAAATAAAAATCAAATCAAATCAAATCAAATACTTTCGTTCGAAAGCAGCAGTTATTCTATCTATCCGTATGGGGAGTATGTATTGGGAGTATGCATAGGTTCGTACTGTCGAGGCATGAACTTAATCCAGTTTGTCAATTAGGAACAGGTAGAATCTGCTTCGCCTGATTCTACGCAAGGATGTCAAACATAAGTCACACCACAGATAAAAATTTAAAAAAACTATTGGAAAACGTTTTATATGAAAAATACATGTAGGGAAATTTTCGCGCACTTATGTTTTGAATCTTTGGATATACTAAGGCTATACAGCATACATAATAGCGAGACAATTTTCATCTTTTCCGTTTGCAAAACTCATGTTATCCGATGTATCGAATGTACCTACAGACTTACAATGACACATCGAAAAAAATTATGACACCGCGATCAAGCAATATTGATCTACGTCAATCTTGACTTACGTGGACTAAATCAGTGTTATTGATAATTACTCACGATTTTCATGATTCTACACCAATACAATAATAACAAGATTACTTTCAATACAAAACCATGCAAGAAATAAACTTACCTTGTAATTGTAAATGAAATAATCCTAAAATCCAAGGGAATGAAAATAAAAGCAATTGTAATATCAAGAATCCAGGCAAATATTCCGACGCAGTTTCTTCGGCTCGTTGTGATTACACTACATCACTACATAAATTAAAATTATATATACAATGAAAACTCTTTATGTATGTATATGGGAAACCTTGTAAACTACAAACTTAGTGTGCCGAGTGTGAAACCGAGTGTGCCGTTATAAAGAGATCCGTTATAGCTATAGCATAGCGAGTCTAACATTTTTGTGACATTATGTTATAAATTGCGTTGTACAATCAATTGATGTGTAGCGTAGCGATGTCATGTAAATTTACCTCTATACGGCAGAAAACCTGCCGTTGTACTAAGACGGACTTTTAAAGAGGGCCGTTATATCGAGGTTCTACTATAAAAGTCTGATGAAAGGCGGTAATTAAATTTAATGACGTCAGTGTGCCTCGTAAGTAACCGGCAATCTACTTATAGTAAATGTATTATGATTATGTATAAGTAAGTTGTAATAATTACATTTATCTATTTTATCATTTAATGTTATAATTGGGGAATTTCCATACATTTAAATACATACAAGGCCAGGATAAGATGATTTGCTCATATACGTAGGATGATTATGATGACTCAATCTGTCGTTCTGGCTAACTCAGTAGGTAATAAGAAGATAAACATTGAGGTTTCGAGAAGTTGTCTTTACTCTGTACTCTGTTGTAGGTAGTATTGTTGAATATTTACACTGCAGAAAAGGACAGGGTTCATCGTAACGGGATTTCAACAATTCAAGGCCAAATATTGAAGCTTATCCTTCAGAAGGATAATACTGATGGAGACTCCTGCTCAGTTAGAATTTGCAGTCCAGTGAACAAAATCAGTTTATATTGACTACAGTGCATCACGGTTTTATCTCTTGAGTTGAGCTTGTGTAACCAACATAGTACCTAATAAATAATAATAGATACACGGAGAACTGTTAAAAACAATAATATAAACCCCAGTCTCTACAAAGTTAACTTTTAATTCTGTATTTACGCATTGTCCAATTTATCTTTTTTTATATAAAATTAAAAAAAATATAAATATTATATTTTATCATTCCCAAGCTCCAAATTAATAAATAAACGTTCCACGTTCCTTTCAGTGATTTCCCTTATCATGAGTTTCAATACGAAGTATAATCCGGTAAGTCAACGTCAAAATCCCTTTAGTCACCTGTGAAATAAAAGCCCAATTATGTCTAATTATATCGTGTATTTTTTCAATGAATTTTTGTCTCAAAGTTTTGGCATTTCCAATTTTAATTTTTTATAGTTAATTTTTTATATATGTACATAGACTTTTAGTGAAAAACATTTAATTTTTATTTAATAATATTTTTTTTATTCTAATATAGGAAATCAAGCAGGAACTGGAAGATATTCGGACCGAGGTACCGGGAATCAAAGCTTCAATATATTTTCAGCTATTTATTTAAAAATTAATAACAAGATTCATTAAAATACAAACATTTATGTATAATACCAGGCCGAAACCTTGCTCCAGGATTTATTCCCACAGAGGATTAAAATTTTGAAGGAGTTACTTCACTCGCCGGATTTCTTCCCCAAAGTCCCCCTGCCCCTGATCGAACATCAGTTTCAAGAATTGCAAACTTCTAGAGCTAAGGAGATTAATGGGATTTGTAATCACATCCAGGACCTTGAAAAGGAATTGGTTCCAAAATGTCCGGAAATTAATCCGGGTGGAGAATCTAAGAAGGGCGACGTTAATGGTGAAGTCAGCGACGACAAGTTCCAAAATGCCGTCCCTTTCCCGGAAGATCCAGCCATTGTTCAAAAACTTTATGACGTTCTCGGACCACTCCAGAAACAAATAAGCAAAGATTTTTGTCTGGTAAAAAATAATTCAAATAAATTATATATCGAAAAAATTCAAATGTGCAGTATACAATTTAAATTAATATTCATACAATTGATTAATTTAATTTAATCTGTGTAATTCTCACTGGATACGAGATTTAGAATTTAAAATATTCCTTTCAAATTATTTCATTATAAATTAATCATGACTTTTTCATTTGTTTTTGTGAATAGCTGTCAATGTGGCTTACATACATGGTGCCGGAAGAGCAGGATGGGAACAACTTCGGCGTTGATGTCCTCAATTCTGTTATAGAGACTTTGAATACGCACAGAGACAAGGCAGTCACTCTGGCTTATGGGAAGGAATATAGCCACAGGAAGGAAAGAGCTGATGCTGTCAAGAAGGTTTCCATTTATTTTGAGTTGTAGAAATTTAGAACATGATTTGTTAATGATTTGTTTCATATTTTATAAAATTAATACTAAAATTTCCTAATTGATTTTAACGGTAAATAAATAGTTAATTTCGGAAATCATTTTTCTAAATAATTTTCAAATGAACATTGTAAGTTGCAAAAAATGTCTTGAATTGGGTTAAAACATACCATAAATTCTTATTTGTTTGGTTTCGACTAATTCCATTTATTTCATTTCAGGCTCTCAAGTACCCGAACGTTGCCGACTACAAGAAGCTAGTGAGGGCGATGGACAATTTTCAAGTTTTGGATCTACAGTGCTCATGTTACCAGATGTACCGAATGTACTTGCAGACCTACGATCTGTTGATGAAGAACGTGGAGAAAATTGTTAAACCAAGGTCCAGCAACATTGACAATATGTATTGACAGTATTGACATGGTGACTGTTTAATGTTAAAGACAGTTATTAACGTACGCCTGTCAACTTTCCGCATTTTTCAGAAATGCTTTTTCGCATTTGTGGTTTTCAATTTTCTCAGACTATGTGTTCTTCGCTTATTAAAGCAATGAATTTTTGCACTATTATCCTTTTTGAAAAATAATTTTTCGCACTATATTTGCATTTTTTAAGAACAATTTTTCGCAATATTCTCCTTTATAAGCACGTTTTTAAAGTTATAAATAAACTGAATTACATCACTGTAAATTAAGCTGCAATCATCCAAATTGGCCTATTTAAACAGAAAATAATAAAATCATATATTGTTACCGCAGCCACGCATAAATGAAATACATAATGAATTGCGTAAATAGATCTAGCCGGACGATAATCTAAGTGGGAATTGTGCTTTCAACAATTATTAAACAAATTATCAAGTTGAGAAATACAATGTACATATATGTACTATTACAAATGCGCCATCATGCAGTTTCTAATTCAAAAATTAGCTAACCCATTAATTCAGTAAAAACGGGCTCTGCATCTTGTTCCCAAATACAGTGGCGACTCTTTATATCAGCATCCTATATAGGGTTGCCAGTTTTTTAAATCTGAATTCCGGGACATCCAATAATTTATACATTTTTAGGACAAAATCAGTAAATTTCGAAAAAATTTCGGGACATTGTATGTTTCGGACGAATGTCATCCGGGACAAGCATGTCAATTTCAGGATTGTCCCGGTCATTTCGGGACGGTTGGCAATCCTAATCCTATAATTCCTAAAGCGCCAAAATTTGACCGTTATAAGTTATAAAGATTGTGCTCTTATAAGAGTCAAAGTTAATTACGTGTAAATTGAATTCTGGGGCACAAAAAAATGCGGCCGGTATAATGAGTCTGCTCTTATAAAGAGACCCATTATATGTACATAGAAAGTCTCCACTATAAGGCTATTACGCTAACATACGCCGATGCTGTAAATTTGTGACCAATTAGTTCGCCGTAAGCAACTGCCTAGCCTGTGACGAAGAAAAGTGATTTTTTTTACTACAGGTATCTTTAGGATTTTGGTGCAAAATAAAGGAGAATTGACGCCATTTTTGATGCTTCAACAATGACGACAAAATTTAAAGTATAACTTAAATTTGACAGTATTCCTCCAAAGCTCCCTTTATTTCAATGTATGTACTTAGTTTATTGAATATAATTTTTTCAAGTACTTTATTTAGTACTGGTAATACTGAAATGGGTCTATAGTTTTATGCTAATTTTTTATTGCTTTTCCTCTTATATATTGGTGTCATTAAAGCAAATTTGAAGGAATCGGGTAATTTTCCTGTCATTACAAAATCAATAAACAAGTATTTAAGAGGACATACTATCAATGGTAAAATCATTTAAATAAATAATGCTGGAGTTTTATTCTCATTGGTTGTTTTGGATTTAATTGATTTAAATGTTTTTTCAATTCTTTCTGTTGTAATAAAGTGGGTATCTGTTGCTGATATATATAATTCATCGTTTATTATGTTAATTTCATCGTCATCACTGTCACCAGGTAATTTAAATTGCTCACTTAATAACTCACATATTTTATCTTTGTCCTCAGTTTCTGTGCTGTTTATATCGAGTAATGTAATGTTATCGATGAGTTTATTGTCTGCGTTTGTTAATTGTTGATATGTTTTCCATACATTAGTTGAACTAGGATCGGAATTGAATTTTTCAATGTAGTATGGTTGTATTGCTCTGCTAACTATACTAATATTAATATAGTCTATACCTCCAACGCAGAAATTGGTGCGTTCTGATACTTTTACGATGATGTACATATTCATCATAGAATTGACGTATTATGTGCATTGCACATACATTTAGGAATGGGCTCTCAAAATCAGAAGAAATTGAGGCGTTAATTATCTTGTGAATAAAAATATGTGCTATTAACTACAAATGCTGTAACTTCACATTTGTAATTATACAGTAATTTATTATTATTTAAGACTTGCTTAATGTGTCCTGCTGCTACATTAAAAGGAGGAAATCAGTGGAAATGTTATATTTAAAAAATATTAGATATTGTAATACATATGTGTTAATGTGCGGCTTTTGGGACGCCCGTATCTGGGAATTTAATTCAATTCAGTCTAGTTTTACGTGTTAAATTCTATTTTCAGTTCATAAATGATTGGTCGCCCAACTGTAATAATATGAAATATACATTGTACTGTACATTTTGTGTCTTATTTTGACACGATAAAGCTCTTGTTTCACGAAAATAATTACCCATAGGCTGGAAATTTTTAGCTTTAGTAGCTGGACGCCCAATTGGGCAACCAACTTATCACCATGGTGTCCCAATAGGAATTGAGTCACCGTGTTGTCCTTACTCTACTAATAAAAAAGATTGTGCAGCATAAGCTTCGTACGTGATTTCAGCGGCTTCTGAAAAAAAAATAAAGAAACTTCAAGCACATTCTATGTACAAATATCCGTTTTGATTTTGGTAGTACACTAGAACCTCGCTATAAGAGAACGCTATAAATCACCAAAATCTGCCTCTTATATAGAAATTCTCTTATAAAGATGGCTCGTATGCATATAACCATGCATGACATGCGAGCCTAAGGGATCTCTTATATAGATAATTCTCTTATATGGAGGCCTCTTATAGCGAGGCTCCAGTGTATATACAATTTTTACATTTGAGGAAGTCCCAATGCAGAAGGACGGATCGTTATCCAAATCGTTAACATTCATTGGTTTGACAGTTGGAATGCGAATAGGATGTGTCCCATTTAAAGTCCAATCAAATAAGATTACATTTAGGACCGAAATATCCCGAAAGGTCTGTAGCGCCGTCAGCACAATCTTGCAATGGCTCTACACATTAGGTTTACTTGTGAAAACTGGTAAATGTTTTGCTTCGCATGAGGACAGTTCCACACTGGAAAAACCATTTCTGGCCACTATAAGTTTCATATTTGTCTTGAGCGGTTTACTTCAATTTAGTCTATGGATTTGTAATAATTGTAATGAGGAATTACTGACTTTGTATGACCAAGGATATAGGTTCTTTGATGATATTCATGGTTAGAGAATATTTATTTATATGAGTTTATTTGAATTTCTATAATTGTAATAATTCTGGCTTCATAATTAGCGAGCCGCGAGCCTTACTAAAGATCCTTGCTCCATCTTTTCCTTGCAGCGCTACCAAATTGGTTCACCAATAACCCGAAAACGAACATAGCAAGGGACAAAAGTGTGTTAATTATTGCAAGTCTGGTCATTGCTGAAGCCTCTGTTTTTCTCGGGTACACCGTGCTTCTGCTATCCCAACCGAATTTCCAGGGGCTCCCACTGTCCTTTTTACCTCCGGAATATTCTGGATTTGGGTTGAGCCGATTACTGGCGACATTATTGTTCCAGCACGTAGTACTAACTAGCATGGTTGCCATGAGTATTTGGGCGTTCCCTTTCTTGTCATTATTGTTCCAATGTGTGGGGATGTTTCGAGAAATGACGTAAGATTTGGAATTGCTTAACTACATCAACCATTACATTGCGAAACGAAAATGTAAACTAAAGTACAATTTTCGTATAAAATGTGCGTACATTTCAATAGTTTTTTTTATCATTTGCGCAGACTCGAACAGCCAGTGGATATGTGTCAGACCAAAGACCGCATGCGCACGGAATTAAAATTGAAGAAATGCTACACTTGTATTCGACTATTGCTTACGTTGGTGAATAAGGCCTTCAGCCCAATTGTCCTACCAGCGGGGGAATGGCTCTTCATTGGTGCGGGGGTATTTAGCATTTATGGTTGTATTGCCGAAAAGAATGTAATAGTTTCAGCCATTTTAATCCCGATAGCATTCGCATCCTGTTTGACTTTGGCAATTTTCTTCACCGAGTTGGGCAAAATCCATTCGGCCTCGGCCGAAATGCTTCGTTCCTGGAAATATGCGCAGGCCACATCAACGGAAGGGTTTAAAAGATTTTCCAGGGCCTGCCCGCATTTAGGCATTATGATCGGTTCCTATTACTTTGTCAAGCGTCACACAGTTTTAACAGTATTTAGCATTATTGTTGAAAACACTGCAGGGCTCCTAATTTCAAGGAAATAATGCCCAGTATTTTATTTCCTGGATGACGTGTACACTGAACTCTCGCTATAAGAGAACGCTATAAATCACCAAAATCAGTGTCTATATATAGAAATTCTCTTATAGAGAGAGAGCACTTGGGCACATAACCATGTATGATATGCGTGCTCAAAGGATCTCTTAGAGAGAGAGAGAGTTGTCTTAACTCTCAGGTATATGAAGATCTCTTATAGCGAGAGTCTGGTGTAAATGTATTTATGTATTACAACTTTGTGAAATCCCAAACAGAAAGATTCTTAGAAGCTCCAAAAACTTGTTGAAGTTAGGACTTGTGATAACGAAATGTTTGACGCAAATTATATGTACGCAAAAAGTATTCTCACTATACATATGTATACATTTGGTCTGATAAAGCTGCAAATATTTTAAAATGAGTTGTATTAATCTGATTTAAGTACATGAATTCATAACATAAACATTTTCATTATTGTTAATTGCTGATCTAACATTAATTATTCAAAGTAAAAGTACCATAAGGACTATATACTTGAATTTAAATAAATCCCACTCAAGTTTGACTGTTGACGGGTCACGTTCGTTCACACTTGAAATTGTCATCAATTATTAATTCCACTCTGCACAAGTGCTATTTCAACAAATGTAAATGCATGTAATTACACCGGACTCTCGCTATAAGAGATCTCCATTTAAGAGAACTCTCCCTGTAACAGATCCTTTGGGCCCACATGTCATACATGGTTATATACATAAGAGCTCTCTTTATAAGGGACTTCCTTTAAAAGAGAATAAATTCGTCATTTATAGCGTTCTCTTATAGCGAGAGTTCAGTGTATAAAAGACGGATTTTGGTGATTTGTAGAGTTCGCTATAGCGAGAGTTCAGTGTACATACGGCGTAATAAACGTAATGTATATCATTGGTTGAGATGCAAAACGGGCTATTTACACGTGAACCTAAATGCAAGATGAGAAACATTTCAGTTCAAAGTAAGATATTCATTATAATTTCAGTGCAAGATGAGATATCCGCCAATAATTATTCAATGCAAGATAAGATATTCACCAATAATAATTCAGAGCAAGATGGGATACCCCGTTTAAACTACATTATAATCGGGCAACTGCGAGGGCGCTTCTATTTAAAATTTGAACTGCGAGGACAATTGTTGTAGCTAATCCGCATTTTAAGTTATGGCAGAACTAACTTATCTTGCATTTAAGAAAAATTCAGACAACCCACCTATTTGGCCCTTCAAGCAACGATATGGTTTAATCTACATTATGTAAATATGTAACGATAAAATTCCTGCCTGTATTTCACCTGCAATCCTATTTGATTGTACACATGCAAAGGAACTATTAAATGCAAATACCACGCAAATACATCATTTAGGGCAAATATCGTCAAAAAAGAAGGATCACAAAGTACCGATTTCAATCTATACCCAAAATAGAAATTGGTACTTTATGATTCTTCTTTAGCAATTGGTGGTATAATTTATTATTATTATTATTTTCTGTAAATCACAAATCTCCGTTGTAAAATCATCCCGAGAACTTGATTAATAATGCAAACAACAAGTGATTAATGATTATAACAATGGTCCGTTGATTGACAAAAATTATCATGCACATAAAAAAGTATATGTACCATGTGATAATTGCCCAGAACGCTTCGCTTTTATCGCATGCTAACGATATTATTGACAGTAATTGACGGGTTGAGCAGATAGATAAAGCTTGAGGGCTGTACACACATGCACGTTTCATCAGATTGTGGAATAAGAAATTTAATGTAATATTGGGCAAATGTTCATAACTTCTGCTGTTAAATATGTATTTTCTTTGGATTGTATTGCATTGCATGTATCATAAATTTATATTGAAGCGTGGCTGCCGCTGGGAGATTAGCACGTAATAAATCCCCATTATCTCAAACTTCATTGTTTGAATATTCATTCAATTCTCGTATTGCTGATTGCTTCAGCAGAGTAATCCCCAGCAATTTCATATGTGGATCCTACTATTAACATCAATGAGTTCAGATATAATATTATTGCATTCGCTTTTGTTCATTCAATCTATTTAGGCCAGGCATTCCAGCCAGATGCTGCGAGTGCCGGATTTTTTTGCTTGAATAGTTCAAAATAATAGTTTAGCATATTTTAATTAATTTTTTTCAAAATTGAAATTAAGTATTTCCGGTCACTATTTTTTAATCATTTTAAATTATCCATAATCCCGCCAAAATGGCTGATGTTAGCAAGGTTAATGGCCATGCCGAGGATTTCAATAGCAAGGACAATATTATTGAGGCCGAGGGACTCAAGCTACTCAAGCCGCCAAGTAATTATGTTAATTTATTATTTTGCGTACAAATTTATTTTTTTAATTAAATAATAATAAATAAATTAAACGCATTCAAAATTAAATTGATAAATAAAAGAATTGTTAATTAAAATATTATTTTTTAAATAAATTAAAAAAAACAGAATATGGTATTTATTTATATATATTTTTTTTATTTCCAGAGGGCTTCGGCGTGCGCCACACCGTCGCGCTCATGACATTCTTCGGCTCAATAATCTCCTACTGCATGCGCATCAACTTGTCCATGGCGATCGTGGCCATGGCAGCAAGTGGGAATTCCACGATAAATGAGGATTCCTGCCCCGTTGAAGTTAACAATTCCACTGAGGATTCCTCAGGGGAATTCCCATGGAGTTCCAGCGACAAGGGCTTGATCCTTGGCGCCTTCTTCTGGGGCTACGTCGCGGCGCACATCCCTGCTGGGACTTTAGCCGAGAAATACGGGGCGAAATGGGTCTTCGGGATTGGGATTTTAATCACGGCCATTTCCCAGCTATTAACTCCAGTCATTACGAGGGCCGGCGGGGATGATTTTTCCATGTGGTGCTTGATTATTTTGCGGATCATTCAGGGATTAGGAGAGGTAGAGATAGGAATTTTATTTTTATAATCCTAATTAATTTTTAGGTTGATCTATTTATTATTGTATTTAAAAATGTCTTTTTGTGATTTTATTTATAATATTGTTGTTCTTCGGGAATTTCCAGGGCGTAACTCCTCCTGCCACGCATGTGCTCCTTGCCCAATGGTCCCCGCCTTTTGAGCGCAGTAAAATGGGCGCGTTTGTTTATGCCGGTAAATTTAAATTAACTTTATTAATACTTGAGTTTTCTAATTAATCATTATACTTATTATTACAAAATTATATTTAAAACGTGATTTAATATAGGAAACCAAGGCGGCACAATGTGCGCAATGATAATCAGCGGCGCGCTCATTAACGCAGATTTCCTTGGCGGCTGGCCGGGTGTTTTTTATACATTTGGCGTCCTTGCCCTTGTGTGGCTCGCGTTTTGGTCCTATTTTGTCTACAGCCGCCCTTTTGAGCATCCAAGGATATCTCAGGAAGAATTGCATTACATTCAAGGTTCCATGAGTGGTCAGACTGCTGGGGTATGTTAATTCAAAAATCTTAAATCTTACTCTAATTTTTAAATCTTATTAATTATTGTTATTAAAAATATATGGTAAAACTGCGTATTTAATTTTCGTTGAATTCATTCCCTATTAGAAAAAAATTCCCACACCATGGAAAAAAGTACTCACATCTCGCCCTGTGTGGGCAATTGTGGCGGCCCAGCTTGGAAATGGTTGGGGTCTGTATACTTTGCTGACTTACATGCCGACGTACATGAGTTCGGTTCTGCATTTTGATATTAAAGATGTAAGTAATTTTACAGTAGTACATACAGAGATACAAAATTATTATAAAGCGCGCTAAATAACGAAAATTGTTGAATTTAAAACATTTCAGAACAGCTTGCTGTCCGCGCTTCCATATTTCTGCATGTTGTCAGCAGCATTAATAACAAGTTGGGTCGCTGATCAACTGCGGACGAAGCAGATTTTGTCGACGACAAATACGCGCCGGCTATTTAACACCATTGGTAATAAACTGTTTTTTTTTAAATCTAAGGCGGGAGTATCCTCACCTATATTCACCATCTATGTAAGATTTCAAATGCTCGCGCCATGATTACAAAAAGATTTCAAATGCTCGCGCCTATGATTATTACGCGACAAAACTTTTTATTACCCGTGCGGAGCACGGGCTAAAAGCTAGTTTGACAAATGCATTAAGTTACAATATATCATTAAGTATGCAGAAATATATATTTATTATTGGACGTGCTAAATTTAAAAAGAATTATTTCGGTACAAGGTCATTGGGGACCAGCCGTCGCGCTCCTTGGCGCCGCCTACACCGGTTGCGACAAAGTCCTTGCAGTAACATTACTCACAGTAACCGTCGCTTTCAGTGGCACGGTTGGAGCGGGCTACCAAATTAATCACGTGGATATTGCTCCCAACCACGCAGGCGTTCTTATGGGATTCTGCAACGGGATTTCGAATTTAGCCGGCATTGCCGCGCCGTACGTGGCTGGGTCGATTACTGAGGATAATGTAAGCTTCCTGAATTTAGAAATTTAAAAGAAAAACTAAAAGATTCACAATTTATTTAATGCACTCATTTGAAATATTAAATAATAATTTGTTTTATATACAGACCCTCGCAAGCTGGAGAATCGTGTTTTTCCTCGCTTCAGGAATATATTTCTTGGATAATTTAATTTACGTAATTTTCCTGAGTGGACAGGAGCAACCGTGGAATAGACCAGAAGAGGACGTCGAGACTAAGGAGTCGCCGGATTATGGATTAGATCAAAATGAAAATACAAAAAGCGTTAAAGAATAGTAGCCATAATTTATTATAATAACATATTTATATATTTAAAATATTATTATTTACTTAAAATAATAAAATCGCTTTGAAAATATATCTTTTACAAATATTTCAGTACTTGCCCTGAACTCATAATAGCAAAACATTGGGCAAAGATGATCGCACTACCTATAACTAAGCATTTGTATAAGTAAGACTAATTTCATGGAACTTTCATCAAATAATTATCAAATAATAATCAAATAATTACGCGGTATTTACGTATATATTTTGTGAAAAATTTCTTGAGAAAATGCAATCATTTTAAAGAATCAACCGAGTTTTCAATACAAATTCAAAAACTTTTCGGAATGTTTAGGTTTTAATAAAGGACACATGACAACACAGTACAGTAGTACAAGTACTCTACTCTGAAAAAGATTTTTTATTGCCACAATAAGTTATAGTGGAATATAATTGTCATAGAACCATTGTGTACTTACGAACTACAGTGGAACCTCGCTATAAGAGGCCTCCATATAAGAGAATTCTCTCTATAAGAGATCCTTTGGGCTCGCATG
>JAQGAK010002688.1:0-18747 GCA_034696945.1 Lipothrix lubbocki
GTTTGCTTATGTGGACAAGCTAAACGCAGCGTATATGCTTGGAAGGCGAAAAGATTTCCAAGTCTTTTGTGTCTTTGCGAGTGGGGAATTTCTCGTGTGTGCGTCCAGTACACTCTGATTTAGGGTTCGGTTAGCTTGGACTGTGGAACGTTTTAAGTTTTGTCTGCTCGAAAAAAACACAGCACAATTTTACAATTTCATACTTCAAGCGGCCCCATTTGTGTCGCTAAAGAAATCTGTCTTTATTTATAGCCATTGTTATTCACAGCGCTTTAATCATTGACCTCAGTATTAGGTTGCTAAGCACTTCTGATTAGGTCCTGCCCTTTACCTCGCTGTATTCTGATATTCTGTATTGACGTTTAAACATTTCATAACAGTTATGACCACACGCACATGATACCACCAGTTCCTTATTGAGTTACAATGAATCACACGCGGCTGCTACACCGTATGATCTTCCCGACTGTGTGACTCCCACAATAAACTCATGCGTTGTAGGGTTTTTGTGACTGATTTATATCTACACTAATTTCTTGCTTGTTCATATCTATGCTTACACTTACGCAAATTGGCCTTTACGCGACTTCATGTCTGCTTTTTGCCCCAGACATAACGACATCATCCACCTATACTACAACAACATTATTGGAAGCCTTATCAAATGTCAGTGTACTCACTCTGGGCATTATTAACATTGAACCCTCATGGCTAAATAATGTATCATCCGTCAATTCCACAGCGAAACAAACTTGCATTGATTTTTTAACAAGACTGAATTTGTGAGTACCTACCTTTTCAAGCACTCAATATACTCTCTATACAAAGAAAAAGACGTAACAAAAGCCAACGTACTTTTCTGCTCCAACGGTAATGCAATAACATACGAGGGACGGAGGCATACAGTAACCCAACATATGATAAGCGTCGCGGGAAATCACTTTATACACAACACGTGTACAATTTGTTATTCTATCTAGTAATTTCATGTATTTTGTATGAAGCTGTATTATTTATCTTATATTAATGTATTTTTTATTCATTTTTACTATGTAATGTTATTACATGTTCTTATTTATTATGTACTACATTTTATTATTTATTAAATGTTATTACTTATTACATTTTATTATTTATTACATTTTATTATTAATTAAATTTTATTATTTATTAAATAATATTATTTATTACATATTATTATTTATTCAATTTTACTACTTCTTAAATTTTATTATTTATTACATTTTATTATTCATTAAATTTCATTATTTATTAAGGTTTATTATTTATTAAAGTTTATTATTTATTACATTTTAATATTTATTACGTTATTATTTATTACATTTTATTATGTACTACAGTTTATTATTTAATACACTTTATTATTTATTAAATTTTATTATGTAACATATTGTTTTATTTATTAAATTTGCGTATTCATTACATTGTGTTCTTTACTTAATACAAATACTTATTACATTTTAATGTTTATTATTTTTCGTTGATTAGTATTTATTTATGTATTGTATTTATTATTAACTACATTCCATTATTTATTCAATTGTATTAATTTTATGTTAATTATATATTTTCATTTCATTATATTTACTTGCATATATTTGTATTTCTTCAAATAACAATATTTATTACATACAACCAGTGCAGTACTTGTTATAATAATTTAATACTAGCAAAATGATTTAAAACAAATATTGTTTGTAATTAAACGTTTAAATGATTTCATCAACTCAAGCATTAACATTATTTTACGTATTTATAATATACGTTAATGAATATTGTATTTAATGCAACATTTGAAATTGGTGGTTTACTTAAAACAAGTATTTGAAATTCAATCCACTTATTCTTTGTAGTAATTATTGTTATAAAAAGTTTATACAGTAGATATTTGCAATAATTGTTTTAAATAACTTCCATACAAATTTAATAACATTGACATACACAAACTGATAATATTCCTAAACAATTTAGTCATTATCATTCAAATAAATACTTGCATTTAACAACAAATAATACAATGTAATACGTAATAATACGTAATAAGTAATGAATGATAACATGTAGTTACCAATACATATTAAAATTTAATAAATCTAAAATCATAAAATTTAGTAAATAATAAAAATCATTGTAACTGTGTTAAAACAATCAGTAACAGCAATGTAATAACGTGCAATAAATAATAAAACGTAATAAAAAACACGTAACATTACTGGAATGAATAGTAAATTGTACACATTGGTTATATTGTAAGTGATTTTGCGCGACGCTTATCACAGTTGGGATTACTGTATGTCCCTGTCGCTTGTATGTTATTGCATTAGCGTTGAAATTAAAGCTTACATTGGCGTCTTATACGCTCAAAGATGGGAAGTTTTTTCTCTCTGTATAGTGCAATACGTGCTGCAATTGGTAGATACTTGCAAATTCATTCTAGTGATTTTTTATCACCGCCTTGATACCTTATGTTTACAACATCGGATGTCACCACACTATATATGTGTACATGTACGTGTACAACCGATATTTTCCCCACCCTCAGAGCCAACAAGACCTTGACAGATTTCGATCGTATAAAACCCTTACGATAGTTTCATTTCCTTCGCTATTGCACTAACATACACGCCATGAAGTCACACAGTAACCCGATATATGACAAGCGTCACGCAAAACAGTAGACAATACAGTGTCTCAAATTCGTTATTAATTGCACTACGTTTGTTTACGTAGTCAACAGTATAAAACACTTAGTACAATCAAACAAATACAAAACATGCAATCATCGGTATTTTGTATTCTTGAAATACAACTCAATAAAGTGGACAAATGTAATATAACAAAATAATTCCATGAAAAAGAAAAATTACAAAAAATGAAATATTTCAATAGTATATAATACTACAATACAATCTGGTAGCTACATAGAGGGGCCAATATGAATAAGTTGGAATGAAATACCCCATACTATTGACAATGTTTTCAAATATTAAACTTCATGTATCCATTCAATATTTGATTTAATTCCAACGTTCTGTTATACTAATGCTTTTTTTCGACCGTTCTAATTTCATTGTATTATTCTATTGCATATTATTACTTCATTTCATTCATTTACATTTACTACAATTTGCTAAAATGAAAAAACATGAACGTTCATAACGTGTCGTGAATAAACGAAAGTACTTCGATTAAAATAGAATTACAGATCTTGTTTCTATTTTAAACGGGAAATATTTAAAGTAGCAGCAAATAAATAGGATTTTAGCAGCAAATCCACTTGCAGCAAATCTACATCAGAATAGGAGGAAATAATTTGGGTTAGCAGCAAATTGTTTAGGTTAGCAGCAAATAAAATACACTTGCAGCAAGTTCAATAAACTTGCAGCAAATTTAATAAACTTGCGGCAAATTGATTAAACGTGAAGATAAAAAATTGATACATAATTGTGTATGAATAAATAATTACAAAATATTATTTGCTATCATAATATCATTAATTTGTAAGCATCAAATAACTATTAGTTGATTATTATTTAATAATCATTTTATTATAATCATTATTTAATAAGTAATATTTAATAATGATCTATTTATAATTTTATTATTATTTAATAATGATTTATTTGTAATTTTATTATTATGTACTAATTACTATTTCTTATTTTATAATTTTTATTTACTAATTATTGTTTAATAATTATTATTTAATAATTATTTTTAAAGCTGTATTTTTAAATAAATATTTATTAAATATTTTGTTAAAATAACAATTACAAATAAATAATTACTAAATTATAATCAACTAATAGTTATTTAATAATTTTATAATAACAAGTATACGTCAGCGCTCACACCCACTTGGCTCCGCGTCTTCGCGGGTCGGCCTTGTCTACTTGCCCTTTTCGCCGACAGATATTTAAATTTATTCACAAAAATAAATTGCTATAAACGCACAACTTACCTTAGCAAATTTGAATAAACAGTGTTTGCGTTGTTGATTAAAATAGAATTTAGAAAAATGAAGACGGTTAAAAAACGGCCAGAAAAAAAGACACAATACTATAATGACATGATTACCATACTTTAGGGTCAGCTTTGGTCACCATATGTTAAGCGTCTGACTTTGCCACCTTAATATAAACATTGGAAATTGACCTGTATAATTGTTATTGAATACTACTCCATAAATAACAATTACTAAATAATATGTAATGAATACTAATAACTAAATAGTAAACAATACATAACATTTATTGAATAATAATTATTAAACAATATTTATTGACTATTAAATATTAAACAATATTTATTGAATAATAAATATTAAATAATATGTATTGAATAACAAATATTAAATAATACTTATTGAATACTAATAATTACATAGCAAACATGGAATAAAAATTATTAAATCATATTTATTGAATAGTAATAAATAAATAATAATAAAATTACAAATAAATCATTATTGAATAAAAACTATTAAATGGTAATTATAAAAAAATGATATAAATTAAAATCAACTAATAGTTATTTGATAATCATATAATAATGATAATATATGATAATAATTAATATTTCATAAGTGTGTTTACATAAACAATTATTTATCAATTTATTATCGGCACGTTTATTGATTTTGTTGCAAGTTTATTGAAATTGCTGCAAGTTTATTGAAATTGTGGCAGGATTATTGAAATTGCTACAAGTTTATTAAATTTGCTGCAAGTTTATTGAATTTACTGGTATTTGTATTTTAATTTGCTGCCAAAATACCTAAATTTGCTGCAAGTTTAAATGGGTGCCATTTTAAACGGGGTACTTTAAATCTATACGTCATATATCGAGACACTGTGTGCCTCCATCACTCGCATGTTATTCCATTAGCGTTAGAGACGAAGCTATCACCGGGGTTTAATACCATTGAACATAGGAAATTAGTCATCCAGTGTGACAAGATTTCGTAAACACGTGATCGAATAATAATAGCCTGCAAGTATAAATCGTGGATCTGGAAGTTCCGAAATCCAAATGAATGAAGAAGCTACAACTAAAGCTTAATTATTACGACAATAACAGAAATTTTTACCGCTGTTGTGCACGTGCAGCCAGTGAAGTCATTATTCCAGGGACAGATGTGACGTCACGCTACAAATCCGTCGTAGGAGAAGCTTGGATTAAGGAAATTAACTGCGTTAATGTTGTAGGACAAAAATGTAAGGAATATATACATAGTAATTACAACAGTTTTACTGTAATTATAAGACACGATGACGACTTTAAAACTTGAAAACGAAAACGTCTTCTGTTACCAACTGTTACCAACGCAGGTCATGAACCTGACAACAGCTGCTATACAACCACGATGCGAATGCGTTCAAGTAATTGTCCAACTTTCTTATTTGTTTAAGTCCACCCTCAAAAGTATTTTTATCATATTTCACCGAACAACGTCCAAAAATACCTACGTCCACGGAAACAACGCATTGGTTGTATTGAGAAGTAATTGTAGAAATACTACTTTTGGATCCTGAGAGCAGCATGTTTTTGTTTTCGAAATAGTACTCATATTACCTTCTAAGACACGGTGCATGAGTAATGGAAAATGGTAAGGGGCTATAGCTCCGAAGCAAAACTGTTTATAAATAGGTTTAGCGTAGGTTTAACCTCGGAACTTGTAATAAGTCGTTGGAAAAAACATAAACGGTAATAATTAAAAACCATGTAATAAGTTAAAACAATTTCAAGAAATTCAAGTAAATAAAATGTTGTAGTTATATAATTACGCAGTATTCATGTAAAATTTACTAGTATAAAATGTAATAATCCAGTAGCAATTAGTAATGGAATTTAATGTGCACATGTAATTTACTTGTAAATGTGATAAAATGTAATTAATAATGAAATGTAATGAGAACTGGAATGTACTTAATAAAATAATAGCAATGAATATAAATATTTAGTAATAAACAAAATGTATAGACGGAATACTAAGTTATACTTATTACACATTAAACATTACATTGGTACATTGTAAGCTATGTAACGGAACGCGTCTGTTTTCGGCCTACTTTATGCCGCCATCGCTCGTATGTTATTGCATTCGCGTTTATACAAAAGCTATTTATGTCAGTCTTTGTCACTGGGAGAAGGATGAATGGATTACCCGAAATGGCTGATACATACAGATTGATGATCTGGTTGGATGTGGCAGGGAATGAGGACAGGACCATACTCCGCCAAGGTGCACCTGTCTGGTACGGGCATTCCCCCCCATGGCAAAAAAATTAACCGCAGTCCTCCTGCCGGGCCTTCGGCCCGGCAGGGGCACTACCCTTAATATTTAGGCAGGGTGTAGTCCTTTAATTGTTTTTCCATTTCGTTTGTTCAAAATTTGAAGGGAAATAACCATAAATGTACAAAAATTTTCTAATAGTTCTCGAATTTTAAAGGGAAATAGCCACAGAATTATCTCAAATGAACTAATTGTCGGTCCAAAATCTAAATGAAATAACCACCAATTTGCAAAAATTGCATAATTTTTGCAAAATGTAAAATAAACTAACGAATAATTTTCAAAAATTTCCCCATTTGTTTTAAAATTAAAAGGGAAATAATCACAAAATAGGCCGATAATGCCTAATTTATGTACAAAATTTAAAGGGAAATACCCACAGCGTTGCTAAAGTTTCCTAATTTTAGGGCAACATGTGAAGGGAAACAGCAACAAATTTCCCGGAAGTTTCTAGTTGTTAGCAAATTGTAAAGGAAAATAGCCACAAATTTTTTCAAAATTACGTAATTGTCGTTTAAAATGGACAGTGAAATAACCACAAATTTGCATAAACTTCCTAATTTTGTTCAAAATAAAAAAAAACACACTAATTGTCAAACATTCCACATTTTGTTTAAAAATTTAAAAGGAAAAAACCTCCCAATTGACCAAAATTGCCTAATTTGTGTACAACATTGAAAGGGAAATACGCACTATTCTAAAGTTTCCTGATTATGTTGAAAATATAAAGGGAAATAGCCAAAAATGTGCCAAAATTACCTAATTTGTCCTAAAAATGTGAATGTAACGGGGGAGAGAAAAAACAATATTACACATATAATATTATGTAAATTGAAACTTGCACGGACACCCACAGCCGGTCGGCCGGGCATAACCCCCTCTGGGACGGTGTCCGGAATCGGAGTATGGACAGGACCCTTTGCATGTGCTTGTCTGGAAAAGCCATAAGATAAAATGAATGCGCGTTTCAAATGTAGCATGTTGTGTAAGTGCGTTAGAACAAGACACGTAGTGTGTGACAATTGCCAAACATCTTACTGCATTATGCAGTCGCTGACTTCATGTTGTCAATAATAGTGCCGTACCTGCGTTAAAAAAGACAAACTCTTCCCCCGAAATGAAGGCCTTGTATGTATAAAAAAGAACATTCCCGATAAATTATAATCTCACTGTAGTAGTTATTGGTAACGTCCACGGTGAACAAGTATGTCGTTTGAATCATGACGTTAGCAGACACAACGTTTTGCTATAAATAAACAAAAGCCATGGAATGAAGAATATACCAAAAAGCTATCAAGGTTAGGAAAGTGGTAAATCCGAATTTGTGCTGTGTAATTTGCGGAACGGAACTTGTAAAATAGTATCAAGTTTGGTGGGCGGAAATGCTGATGTATGAGTGAAATGAACTCCACCAAATTGTAAATGTTTAAAAAAGTCGGAATGCATCGATGGCAAAAATGAATTAAGAATAAAGCCAAATGACAACAATGTAGAAATGTAAACAAAAAGTATGCACTTCGAAAAAACAAACAATTCCCGTGGGGCATGGATGTACGAGCAAGCAGTCTATGACAGAGGCAATGTATGCGTAATAAAGTAAAACAACTCAATGAAGATGTAACAGTATATGCAATGCAATCCTTGTATACGGCTGTATATCGTAAACGACTAGAGGCAATAATTGAAATTTGAAGAAAACATTATATATTCGTTAGACCAAACCGAATTTGAATTTTCTTTTATTTTCTGAACTCCCTGTGGGTGTGCGATAGGAAATGTATATCATAAATGAGCAATAATTGCAACTTAAAGTAGTCAATGATAGTGTAGCAAGTGTGTATTAAAAAATAACTGAAGTAAGTGTAAGTGCTCGATGTAGTAAAAACGTGCGTAACTTATAATAATAAAAGTATAAGTAATAGTAGTAAAAACAATATTAAAAATAACAATAATAGTAGTAGTAGCAATAGTACTAGTAATAGCAACAATTGTAATAATGAAGGTAGAAGTATAAGTTGTTGTGGAAATTAAAATGTTGAAGTAACAATAAAAGTAATAAAAGTAGTACAAATAATATTAATAATAACGGTATCAGTAATAACAGCAGTAATTGTAGTATGAGTTATAGTAGTACTGATAATGCATGTGGTTTATTAAAGTAGCTCATGAAGTAAACCAGACCAGGTTAGCATGTTAACTCAAATAAAGGAATGTAAAAGCAAAATATGTGAACGAAAAAGTAGTTGAAAATGAAAAGAAGGGGTAAAACTGAATTAAATGAACACTTGGGTACGAATAAATTCAAATAGGTGAACTTCAGATTATAAATAAATATGTAACTGACGTTGAAAGAATACCATTGAAATCATTGAGTAAAAACCTGAAGCAGAAATAAACGTGGAGAAGGGGTTGCAAGTATGCGTCAGTATTTAGCAATGGAAAAAGAAGTGTAAAATAAAAAAATAAACAAATTAAACCTGTAGCTAAAATACATACTAAAAGGGCACACTTAAAAAAGAAGTGAATACTTAGTATGGAGTACCATTAGTTGCAAAAAGAAGAAAAGAAACGAAATGGAAGTCAGTAGAAATTAAAGAGAAACGTTAGAATCGTTAATGTCAAAGTAAAAGGTGACCTCAAGTAACAAAAGAATCAATCACCGAGTGAGAACAAAAAGAATAAAGTAAGAAAGGAAAGAAAGGAGTGAGAATGTACTAGACGCTGTCAGCGTCGCTGCTCGTGCGAGCAGCAGGTGGGCGCAAATTATAACGCGGACGCTGAACCTGAGTAGGCAGCTTGGACCTGTGAAATCTACACTTCTTAGCAATTGACGAAATCGCAAGTACAACAAGTGCCAGGGCCAGGACAGGGAAAGTGTAGGCAATAATATAACCTGCTGACTTAAAGTAAATGTTAGTCTCACCAGTCTGGTACTGAAATTTGACCTTGTTGTCGTGCGTCTGTGGCGGGGCATCGGCAGCCGAAGTTGTTGAAGAGAGAGGAATGGCAGTTGTTGCTGACCCAGAAGGTAGAAGGTTGGATGGAATGACAATTTGAGGATTAAGGTGAATAGTTGGAAGCTTGGACTGCTTTCCCTGAGACAGAAGAGCTTCCGAGATGAGAATTCCAACTTCATTGACTGCTTGCTTCGCCGCAGCGCCGTCGTCGTCCATCGTTTCTTGCACAACAGTAGCCCCGATTTGACCAATGCCCATAGTTCCCCCCATTAGAACAGCGGGAACTGCGGCGTCTTTAATTTGTTCCAGCAAACCTGGCTTGGCCGGAGCAATTGGCGGAGGAGCAGCAACAACGGTGGAAGGGCCGCCCACTGGTGGAGGTGCATTATTGCGGAGTGCAATTGTTGGCAGAGAAGTACGGCTGGGAGTACGAAAGATCGGTCGGCGGAAAGTTGGAAGTTTCGGAAAGCGCGAACAGGCTCTGGAGAGGAGAACCAATGCGAAAGTGCACGCCAAAAACAGGATGATACTAGAAACGTAGGAAAACACGAAAGTTAATAAAAAAAACCTTGTATGGAAACGAAGTAACTCTGAAAAGACGAAGTACATAATGGAACAAAAAGATTGTGTAAACAACGAAATGAAAGATAATAAAATCGAAACCATCAGTAAAAATTGAAAAGTATCAGTAAATTATAAGTAATAATGTCTGACCCTTTGTAGCAGACGTTCATATTGGAATCACTGGATGTTGACTTCTGGAGCAATGATAACAAATTGTAGGCGAGAATACAGTGGGTACAGGTAGTCAAATGAGGTACTACAGAAATAATAAAACGATAAAGCAAATAACAGTCGATGAAATAATAAGTTGGTAAACCTTGTTTAGGAAGCAAGAGCAAAACGAGATTGAAGCAAATGGTCATCGGAAGCTGCTTTTATATAAACGTAGCCGACCACGTGATGTAAATAAGTACAGGATAAGACAAAAAGGAGCAAGACAAAACGTATTGACAACGTTTGCACATCGGAGATCACAACCACCGAGAATCAAGCTTCTAGCCAGTCAGTGCGATCAGGAACCTCGTTAGGAGGAGTTTGTTCGAAATGGAGAAAGATAGGCATAGTGAAAGTGAGGAGAAAGTGGCCAACGAAGGTAAGAAGTTGAAGTGTAATATTTTGTGATATTAAATGAAATGAATAGTAAACAAAATAATATTGTAAATGTGATCTATCTACATTGTTGGTTATGAATCATTGTGTTGTGTTTGTGCAGAGAACGGGAAAGAAAAAAGCAGGAGCTCCGAAAAGAAGGTATGTCTAAGATCAAATATTTGACGTGGATTAATCCTAAGTACACACACGATGCGAAACAAACGAAAAATTCGTAGTATAACGAAAGAGGAAACGTGTGATGAATAGAAAAAAAACAAAGGTATAAAAAATGAAACGCGTGTATATTGTGTGCAGAAACGTATAAAATGCGAGCGAATGAATATTCATGAAGCGTGGAGTTTAATGGAAAATACGAAGGACAAGAAATTGCTGAAGTCCCACCAAATGGTTTCCGTGAAAACGAATACGGCATACGTTATCGATACATCTGGTGCCGAATATATGTGGTGGTTTGACATTGATGGTAAGTACTTTCTTGTATTAAAATAGCGTGTATACAACAGGAAGGTCTATGAAAGTAGCAGTAAGATGATGATGCTCATAGTGTACCAAAAAATGGGCAACCTAATTGTCAAACCTGATATTCAAACCTTGTATGAAAACCTGATGTTCAAGACTGATTTACGAACCTGATTTTCAAGGCTAATTTTAGAAACCTATTGTCAAACATGACTTTGGAAGTGGATTGTCAAACATGACTGACGAACCAGATTTTCAAACCTGATATTCGAACCTAAATTTGAAACCTGATTTTCAAACCAGATTTTCAAACCTGATTTTGAAACCTGATTTTCAAACCAGATTTTCAAACCTGATTTTGAAACCTGATTTTCAAACCAGATTTTTAAACCTGAGTTTCAAACCTGATTTTCAAACCTGATTTTCAAACCAGATTTTCAAACCTGAGTTTCAAACCTGATTTTCAAATCAGATTTTCAAACCTGAGTTTCAAACCTGAGTTTGAAACCTGATTTTCAAACCTGAGTTTCAAACCTGATTTTCAAACCTGAATGTGAAACCAGATTTGCAAACCAGATTTTCAAACCTGAGTTTCAAACCTGATTGTCAAACCAGATTTTCAAACCTGAGTTTCAAACCTGAGTTTGAAACCTGGTTTTCAAACCTGAGTTTCAAACCTGAGGTGGAAACCTGATTTTCAAACCTGAGTTTCAAACCTGATTTTCAAACCTGAATCTGAAACCAGATTTTCAAACCAGATTTTCAAACCTGATTTTCAAACCTGATTTTCAAACCTGAGTTTCAAACCTGAGTTTCAAACCTGATTTTCAAACCTGAGTTTCAAACCGGAGTTTCAAACCTGATTTTCAAACCTGATTTTCAAACCTGATTGTCAAACCTGAGTGTGTAACCTGATTTTCAAACGTGATAGTGAAACCTGATGTTGAAGGCTGATATTTAAACCGGAGTGTCGAACGTGATATTAAAATCAGATTTTGAAACCGAGTAGTAAACATAATTTTAAACCTGAATTTGAATTGGTTTGCAGACATTTTGAGACCGAATTGATAAACCCATGTGGTAATAATACTGTACTTTCAGGGCTGGACTTGGTTAAATTTTTGTTCGACTTGGTGAAATTAGTACATGGGGTTGTCCTGTTGAAATTGTTTTAAGGGCTATACATGATGAAATTAGTGTAATGGCTGGCCGTGGTCACCGTAGATGAAGCGGTTGACTTAAACAGTTATTGATAGTCGGTGATTTTTGTATGGTATTGCCGCTTGGTGTTCAAAGGACGGTTTGTTACAGTTGCAAATTTTTGGAAGAGTGTCAATGCTCGAGAGATTACAGGGGTTTGTTTGTGGACATTAAAACCTGTAGTGGCGATTTATAAAATCGTGTTGGGCAAATAGACGGATAGGTATGCACGCGAAGGCGTGCTGACATTTGCAAATTGTTATGTAGTACTGTGTTTTGAGGCAAATGCCATAACGGTATCAGTAAAATAAAATTGTGTTTCTATATGATTTTGAATAATGATTTGTGAATTTGCCTGTTTCAAGGTTTGGACTGGCACGGGTCGACAACTAAGATTTTGCCGGAGAATAAACCGAAGGAGCAGTTTATCAAATGCCGCACCTTTAAACTCCGTGACAAAGGAGTGGAGGTGGACTTTAAAAAATATATTTACCACGCAACTACGTTGCGAGATGATAAAAACCCGAAGACATTCAATAAGTGGGCGTTAAACAGGGCAGTCGTGTACTACCAGGGTGAGTGGACAAAAATAGAAAAAAACAGTATGAATGGTGCATACGGTGAAGGTCTCGTTCTGTATATGAAAAAATAGTGCTAGCGAATATTTCTCACACAGGTAGTTATCCAGAACCAGAAGCAACACTAAACCGACAGGCTCACGGAAATAAAGGAAGACGGAAGTGCGCCGAGGAGTTAGTAGGGGATGATGGAGATAAATCGGGCGGTAATAAATTGTGCCAAAACACATGAATAACCTAAATGCAAATGAAATAACCGAGTGTAGTAGTATAAATTTTCAAATGATGTTAGCGCAACAATACAAAACAAGAAATTAAACACGATATGTTGTAACATTAACTGAAATGGACCTTAACCTGTTGAAAACGAAAATAAAAAAAACATGTATTCTTGCAGCCGGTGGTGAGTTCAAGAAGACCTCCGAAGGGACGAAATTTAGAATGAGGACGGGCTTGGGGCAAAACAAAAAACCGACAGAGGTTTACAGGTGAACATTAGAAAAATAATGCTAAAAAACAAAACTCGACTGTGACCTATGCGAAAGTAAATAAGCTGACGTTGTTACATTGCAGTGACATTATAAACGAAACGAGTAATTCTGGCAACAGTTCATCGCCCCCCAGAAATACTAAACACGTAATAAACCGGAATCAATGTGACGACAAGGAGAAACATCATTACGATAATGATTTAGCAGATGTGTATCACCAAGCCAAAAGCACAAACGGGGAAGTCGTAAGAATTCTACAACTGTATCCGTCGCTGTTTCTATGCACAAGGCACAGGGAACTAATGGAACACATGTCAGAAGTGTACCGCGTGGCGAAAGGGCTAATCTTCTTTTACGACACAACGTTTAAGGCAATATAAAATGTTTGTTTTAAAGGTGATAACAAAAATATACAAATACATTTTTGATAGTAGGTGGGAAACAGATATGCAAGTCTGCTGTCGGTAAAGCAACCAATGCTTGAAAGTAGTCGCACGCAGGGAATAGCAGTTGTGATTGCTATGTTTTTCCATGAAGGACTGGATGCAGCAAACAATCACATTCCGTTCTTCCGACAATTAAAAAAGGATTTTCCTGTGGTTAGCGCAAATATATATTTTAATAAGTTATATTACGTCAGCTAGTAAAGCAAGCGTGGGCAACAAACGTAAAAAGCACGTTTTCATGCGGGAAAAACATTAATTTGTATAAAATCAGTAAAAATGAGTATGACCCGAAAGAATTTTGTAGTACTTTATGATTGACATCGAGCAAGTCCACACTTAGTTACTGTGGGAAGGCGATCGTCTGTAAATAATGAAAACGAATTATATTAAAATAAACTGTAAGTACGTAAAGGTTCGACTGTGAATGTAGTAGAAGTTGTATAATGACGTAGCGGTAGTAAAGTAACATGTAAGTGTTCAGTAGGGACACAACAGATAGCCTGAAAAGAACTGAATAAGGGCGATCATCCAAAATGTAGAAACGACGAATGAAAGCATTTAAATGAGGTAAAATAATAAGTCCGAAACTTTCGAGCATTACAATGCCGACAAAGTCATTGGAAAAAACAAAATTGTGTAAAACCAAATGTTTGTAACAAACTTACAACAATAAGTAGGGAAAATTTTTGTTTGGAAACTAGCATTTGAAAAACATGGAATACAAACAGATTCAGTATAGTTTTTCTTGAAAATCAGTTTGATGTCAAGATTACTGAAATTGTTAGCCCCAAATGACTGTGTGATACTTGAAGGGCAATGTATTGTTTCTCATTTGCCAGGAGAAGCACTCCACAATTTTACTACTTAGTTATGCTAATTTATTGCTGATGTATTTATCTGGTGATATAATTATTTACCTGTTAATTTATAATTTATCTGCTGATGCAATTATTTACCTGCCAATATATTTATGTACTTGCTGATATATGTATGTACGTGCTGATATAATTATTTAACTGCTGATATAATTATTTAACTGCGGAAATAATTTTTTAACTGCTGATATATTAATTTAACTGCTGATATATTAATTTAACTGCTGATATATTAATTTAACTGCTGATATATTAATTTAACTGCAGATATAATCATCCAACTGCTGATACAATTAACCTGCTGATGAATTTATTTAACTGGTAAAATAATTATTTACGTGCTGATGTAATGATGTGCCTGCTGATATATTGATTTACCCGCTGATGTAAATATTGATTACGTGATATAAATATTTACCTACAGATGTAAATATGTACCTGTTAATGTAGTATGTACCTGTTGATGTAATTACCTTGTGAGATATCTATTTACCTGGTGATATGTAATGATGCACCTGATGTAATTATGTAGCAAGAAATATAAGTATTCACAATCTGATATACTTAACCTGTTGAACTAATCATTAACCAGCGGCTAAAAATATTACCGCTGTGAATAAATAGTTAACGCGATGACTAATGTAAGTACATGCTGATGTTTATATTAACCTGGAGATGTAATATTTATTTTTGAACATATATTTATCTTTATTTCTAGTGCCGGAGTTTACTGTAAGATAAATAATTGGCCAATAAAATTTGAGTATGTTAAGATGGATGAAGAAGAAACTTGGAAATTGGATACACAATTTCTTAGTAAAAATAAATAATTGTCTTAAAGTAATACACAGTAAAAATGTCTTGTTTACAGTTAATGCTGAAGAAGAACGTCATAGTAACTGACAGAGACAAAGCCATTCGAGCGGCAGTAAAAGCCGAACTGCCATATATCTTGCACATTTTTTGTTACAACCATATGCGGAGAAATATAAAAAGGTGGACGGGAAAAAAGTTTTCTGCGCACGAGTCCGCAAGGTATCGAAAGGATTTCAAGAACCTGCTTTGGACTAGAACAGCGGATGCATTACAAGGTCTTCTCATTAAGTACTGCCCAGGTGACCCGAGAATTGTTGTAAATAAAGATGACCTTTCAGTTCACTATGACGAGTACAACGACGTGTCAACTTCGGATGAAGAAGACACTACTGATGAAGTGGATAAGGAAGGTATTTGGGACAAAAGGTTTGCGGATTACTTCTTTCAGTATCAATACGAGGATGTAAAGGCTTGTTATAGAGGTGCCATAAGTAAGCTTGGAATATTTAACGTCCATTCAGGTAAGTACAAATCATGTGTGGTAATAATCTAAAAGGAAAATATTATTTCAAAAAACTACACAAACTTCTGCAGGCATTACTAACAACGTGAGCGAATCTGCAAACAAGACGTTCAAGAATCGTTTGGTGTCACCACAAAAACCGACTCTGTATGACTGCATAAGGGTTATGCACCAATATCAAAACACGCTTCTATACGATATTTTTCGGGCGCTTTCTTGTGAAGGTGGCAATTATACAGTAATAAAAAAATGGGAAAGCAGCATCGATCAGTTGACACGGGGAAGCATTCCCGACCATTTTTTGCTGTTCAAAGAGGAAGACCGATTGTCACCGTTGAAAAAGGAAGAATTATTTGCTGAACTTGACGTAAACTGGTCTGCTATCACGAAGGAAGCAATTGATCTAATTACCCACGGTTTGGTTAGACCTTTGTTTATTGAAGGAAAGGATTTTTGTAATTTGTGGAGCGTCAAGATTGGAAAAAACACATACAGAATGGTAACTTGTCTACATAGGGCTACGTAAGTATTACAAGGCTCAATAAAAACAATGGTGACGTTTTAGGTCAACAAGATAACAAATACATGCGATTGTAAGAAGCGTCGCTGCGTGCACATGACGGCAGTTAAAATAATTACTGGTTAGTTTGCGAAAAATTTTAAACGGATAAAATCAACGACAGCCATAGATAATATAAGTTTTTGGGCTATTTAGGAGAATATAACCTGCAGGGACAATCAAGGACCAACGTCAAGCCCACTACAATAAGCAATACGTACGATTTATTCGCAGACGGCGCTGGTCAGAAAAAAACCCAACGTCGATTACGCCAAAAGTTTGATGAAAAACAAGATGATATTTCTGACATCAGTTCATCTGATGACGAGGAAACAGGTAGACAAAAAATATCCACCTAGCTTAACAAAAACATTCGAATAATTTATTCTGAATACTTGCAGTGGATGAAAACGTGAAAATTGAACCTGTAACACTACCTCTTCTAACAAACGCAAACAAAAATAAAACATTAATACGCATAGACAGGTGCGACCTCACTCTTGCAGATCTGAAAACCATTCCGCTCCATCTGCAGCCGTTTGAAGATGAGATTATAATCTGCGACGTCAATAAAACAAAAATAATTCCGGGTTGGTTTAATGATCTAATTATTCATACTTTCTTGTATGAAATTAGCAACAAATCTGCAACTAAGGTAATTGGTTGCTTCGAAGCCGCTGCAGCTTTAGAGTGTCCCCGAAAGATTGCAGACCTTCCACCGAGACAGGGAAATCCAGCCCCAAAGTGGAAGGATGCAAACCTTGTGCTAATGCCACTGCACGTAATGCTATTAATTATATTATATTTACCTTGCAGTAATGCTTATATACACGTACATATTGATACTACAATACATGCATTGTAATTAGGTCGATGGTAACCACTGGATTTTGCTTGCTGCTAAGAGAGATTGTCGAGAAGTGTATAGTAAGTACGATATTCAAGTTTAATTCTAGAATTGGTTCTTGTAATAAGTCGTGTTATATGGTATTTTAGTTATGGATTCTTTCAAGCGTTACAAGCTAGGTGAATCACAACGCGCAAATCTTGTCCAGTTTTTGGACGTCAACATGAGCATTTCGGGTTCTAGAAATTGGAAGTTTGTATACCCAAACGTTGTTCGCCAAACTGATTCTAAAAGTTGTGGTAGGTATATACAACGGGATGCAGTATACACTAATACCTTTAAGATTTTGTATCTTAAATGACTGGTTTAAAATGGTAGGTCCGCTTGTTTGCCATTTCGGGGAACAACTTCAGAAAGGGCGATCGACAAGTTTAGCAGCGCGAGAGGACATGCGGGACTATATTCTGCGGACGATAGTCGGACAATGCAATATGCAACTATCGCTTGCGAATGCTTTTGTTGCGGAAGATGAACAGAATTGTTGCTTATGTAATAAAGAAGATCCCGAGAAGTCTATTGACGCAAAAAGGGGGGTTGATTGGGCACAATGTGACAAGTAATTCAAATGATTATTTCACTACATATATACGCATTTAGAAAAAGTAAGAATAATGAAAGCATTTGTATAATAATTATTATTACTCAAAGGTGCAAGTGTTGGTTTCATTTGAAATGCAAGGACCCGACTCTCACAAGCGAACAAGTTGCTTTGCTCCCTCGGTTGGTTTGTTGAGGAATAATTCTTCAAGATCATTTCGACTTCGTTTCTTATCATGGTTAAATATTTTTTGGCATGGTGTAAACATTTGAAAAATGTAAATATGGTTTCACGAACCGAAGCTTCAAAACAATGTAGCGTTAAAAAATTGATTTTCACGAATTCATATATTTTAGAGAACTAAATAACCTTTGTGGTAGCATTAACTTTGAACATTGAGAAATAAATTGCATTTACAAGAGGTTCTTCTGATGTTTTCACCCTTTATTTGATTCCCTTACTAGCGGTATTTTCATTTATAAACCTCAGGTTTCAACGTTTAACACCTCATTAGTTTTTTATGGTCTGTTAATTTGGAAGTTATTTCAGATGTATTAACTGGAATTTAGAAGTTCAACGTTATACATGGGTGGATATTGCTTTTTAAGGATATGTATATACAAATCAGAGCATAATTAGGTTACGTAATAAAATGTTTTCAAGTATCTATATATTGTATTTACGTACAAAATGCACATAAAATTATTACAATGTAACCACATGGGAGTTACTAGATAATAACTAGTAGATAGTAGGTACATATTAGACTATAACATTATCTACAAAACCATTAGATAATATCTTGTAGATAATAGATAATTTATAGACAATAAGATTATCTAGATGGGCATTAGATAATATCTAGTAGATATTAGATAATAGATAATTTATAGACCATAAGATTAT
>JAQGAK010002689.1:0-18739 GCA_034696945.1 Lipothrix lubbocki
TGACATGATATTTACTGTAAATTCAAGAATTTACTGTAAATTCATATTATTTACTGGTGGTTTAAATATATCCCATTATAAATTTCGTGTTACTCTAAGTGGTATGTAACAGTGTATTTTTATTTTCTTTGTAAAAATGTAAAAGCCTGCATAATTTTTTTAAATAAATATGTATAACAATAGGATGTACTGGTTAAATAATTTAGATTTTAATATTGTAGAATTGTCATCATGGGACTGCCGCACCATGGCAGACACATTTAGAAGAACTGCACCAAAAATGACGCCTTTTGTTCACCCCACAAATTAATTGGCAAACTTTTTTCGTGTAGCCTCCGCAAAATAGTACGGGACCATTGCTTCGACTTGTGCTTCGTTTTCTTCGTCGTTGATCTTCCACAGAGGTCTCTACGCTCTCCGAATATTCTTCAAGTAGTGTGTCCAAGTCAATCGAGAAGCTAAGTAAGCTGTTGGGGTATCTTCTGGAATGTGATAAGTGTGGTTTTTTCATTGTCACGAGTTCTGCTTCGTCCATTGTGTCAAAGTCTAGAGCTGCTGCAGAAGTTCCAAGCTGTTAACAAGCAAAACCAGATTATAATAGCAAACCTGATTGCGTGTAAAAACATGACGCCCATAAGAAAAATGATTAACTCAATTAGAATTTAATTTTTGTAATTTGAAGAAAGTTTCAAAATAATTTACCAGCTGAATAGCAACCACCAAAAAAGCAAAGCTTAAAGCTTTGTTGAACCGTAGTAAAGTTAGCATTTTGATCTCAAATTTGTTGACCGCTTTAAAAGAATGTGTTCTCGGAGACTTGTCTTCTTGTATTTAAAATTCAGCTCAGTTTTGCTCTGACTTGGAAATGTGAATAGAGATTTGCTTTTTATACACAACCCGGTTTGACCATAAAACTGATAAATTATTATCAGGAGTGGAAACGATACTTGTTTTTATTATATTTTGTTCATTGTTCATTCAGACTTTTGGAGAACCAAGATTATCTTCACCGTTTCACCACACTTCAAATTTCAATCGTGCTTCATGCAATTTTTTGAGATCATGCTGGTATTTTGCCAACAATGTCATGCTGTAATGTTTATATACTTCAACCTATAGTTTACGCATGGTACTGTATACTGCATGAATCGTACTGGTCGTACTCTCTTACCTCTATATAGGCATACCCCGGCACTGATAGTAATTAAAACATCCGACTCGAAATGACGTAACATGTTTCCAGGTTAAAGATATCATAGTAACACTTAAGGATTTCTATTCCATGTAATAAACTATAATTATTCCATTGTATTCTCGTAATATTTTTAACCCTAAGCGGGAATATGTCATTATTACTTGTTACTTCTATAATTGTACTAATGTTTAATATGACATGATCCGTGTAGACATTGATGTTCATCAACAAACAGGTGCCCAAGCTTACCATTACCAGCAGTTTCCCTAAACATGTGGACGAACGGCCTGCATGATAAATAATTCATTAATTCGCGGTCATTAATTGCTTCTATAAGTTGAATCACCAGTTGTGTTATGTTTTGTGAATGAATACTGGAAGGTTGACCACGGTTGCTCTCAGGCCATTGGTTATGTCATTGTACGTATCTACATATGTGTAGGTATGTATGTGCATTCCCTATTACATAAGCAAATATGTAAGCTCATAGTGAAGTACTTGATTGACATCGTTCCGGGGAACTCGGCTAAAATTAAATAAATCGAACTACAATCTAATCGATATTTTGGTATGTAAATGGAATGTACATGACATGATAAATTTTACGTAGGGGTTAAAAAAAATATTTACATTTACAATTTGTATTGTTTGTATAGATTACGTTGCTTATGAAGTACCACAACACAACATCCCAGAATGATCGTTCCACCAAACCCGTCCAATTAAACACGGTTTTTTTGGCGTACGTGCAGATTTACCCCCAAATCTGATTCGAGGCCCGAAGGGAAACCCGAAGGTGTGATCCGATATGTATTGTGTATTTGATGCTCAACCTCTACAGTCACTACAGTGCGTAGTTCTGGTAAGATAATAATTTAATGTGGTGTGCTTGCCGTTTGTTATTTTGGAGTAATAACCACGACGACTCTTTAAATTAGAGGAGCCTCATTCTACTGGTGTTGTTCTTGTTATATTTTGTTATATAACTTAGCCACTTGAATATTCTGTTTCACCTTTATTTGACTTCCCTAGTGTCATTGAATTACCGAGAAAAATGTTATTATGACGTAGGGAAACGAAATTGTCATCCAACCTTTACACGTCACGTCGGTATGTTTTGTGATATTTACTTAAACAAAACTATATATCTATTAGTTTTAAAACTGTTTATTTTGTCTATTGCAATTTTCGTTATTTTCAACATTCAAAATTTTCCCTAGCCTTAACTATGCTTACATTAGTATTATTTTTCAATTTAATAAGTTTAAACTTTTCTCAAGTTGTCCGGGCGGTATTGCTTTGCGGGTAAAAAGTAAAATTCGGGAAAATCTTTGATAATCAATCCTGACTCGTTGACGACAATTTTATACTTTCATCTCAGTCCTACATATACCGAAACTAGCTTACAGTTCCTCACATTCATTAGTTAAATTTTCGTTGTTCCTCAATCCTGCATGAAATGGCGACCCAAACCCTATTTTGTCTTCATTGTTGACAACTATATAAAAATTATTCAGGTCAGAAGTTTGAAGATGCATAAAATGTCTAGCTTTGTTTAACTCAGCGTGCGTCTATGCATTAATTTTTATTATATTTTATCAATTTTGGACAACTCCCTGAGTGTAATGCATACATACAAAGATATTACGTAACTAATTAACTTTTCTTGAAAATATAATAATGAAAGTAGAAGTAGTAAAGTAAAGAAAAGTTAGTATTAAAGCTATAAAATGAAAAAGATTTACATCATAGACCGAATGACAACAAAGCGATCATGCATGTTCCCATCACGTGCAAGAAGATACGCATAAATAATAAATATATAAGTATACTTTGAATATCGTTAGCTAATACTATAAATAAAGTGTGTGCACTGTTTAAAACTTCAGCAGGCAAATAATCTTATCAAACTATTTTTGTACACGCTTGTGCTGTTTGCGGCGCTTATATCATTTAAAATTTTATTTGGTCGTTGACAGATAGAAGCCCATATAGGTATGTTATCTGCACGGTTTGTATTTTTTGAGTAGTTTACACATTTACACTAGAGTGCTATGCCCCATGAAATCTATGCTGATCCATCATTCGGAATCACATTAATTAGACGTAATCATGAAGTTACTTATTAAAAATCTCTCCGCTATTATTTATGGTGTCCCCGAAAGAAGGGTCTAGTCGAGAATGTTAGCGCAGCGGAGTGTTCAGCATTTATTGCGGAATATTCTTAAACCCGTGTAACTCTGAAAATGCCCAACTAAATTTAAATGTTCTCGAACCCAAAGTTCAGCTTTTAGAAAAAACTCCTGAAGAACTTTTCTAGCAAACAATTGTAGAATTACCCGGGTGTCTTTACCCGGTAAAGACTTAAGACTAAGGAGCTTTACGACTAAATATCTTGAACCATACAGATGAAACTGGTTGTACGAAAAGTGTGTATACTATATGCAGTTCAGCTAATGCATTATAGCCATTTAATTCCGCAGCTTGGAAATATATGTATTTTAGCAATTTTTATTACGATAGAGTTTATTTATAGTTATTGTAAATAATAAAACGTGATTGATTGGATATTGTATGAGAGAGATAAATGAAATGCCCAACTTATTATTGTTTTAGTATTTACCCTTTGCTGTATTGATATAAGTATAAAATATAGACGGAATTTATTAGAATAAATTTATGTAATTGTTACTGTATCATGGCTGTGTTGTGTTCAATGATATGTGTATTGGAAAAACGATGGCTTTATTATCTGTAATTAAGACAGGACAGACACTGTTATGTAACTCTAAAAACCTTTCATATCAATACAGTAAGTCTAAAAAGCAGATAATTTTAATTCCATAAATATTTTAAACTCTGACATGTTGACGTTAGGTGACACTCACAAGTGTCTCCAATGACAAGTTTTGGACATGATTGGGCATTAGTCATAGTGTCGGTAGGAGGCGTGACGAGATCTGGGAGATACTCAAACTTATTCGCTTTGTATCATGCAAAATTTACCACGCAATATATGATTTGAGCGCACAATATACCTAATTTGCTATGTTCTAGTCGTTTGCGTAGCATAAAACTAATATTTTGCATTCTGAATTCGAAGTGGTATTTTGTTCAGTTAAAAAATAAACATTTTACTCTCCCGGTAGATGGTGCATCTTTTTTGAAAATCATTTGACTCCATTTTCGAAACGCATATTCGTTGAAATGGTTTTTTGTTGTCGTAAAGTTCGACTTCATTATTAAGTTTGTTCAGGAAAAAGACGATAACGTGGCACATGTGTACATACAACTTGTTCAGTTGTACGTTTATGAAGCTATGGAACAAGTATAGTTTAGTTGCTGCCATATGCACCTACTCTTATCAGTATTTTAAAATTAATTATATTGTGTGTATATTTTTCATCCTATTATCTGCATTCTCAACTTTGGATTTATATACGTATAAGTACATCCTGTACTAAGTGTGTACATATATGTTTAGGGGTTTTTCCAGGTCTAACTCTATATGTACCCCTTCTTTTAGTACCACAAAGGTGCTAGTCTGCTATTGTACTTCAGAAGTATGCAAGTATGTTTATTATAACTACATAATTTATCGATATCAACGGTCACAAAGAGAACTACGTAGCACGTTCCACGACAGAAATAATGCAGGTGATAAAATTCGTAGCTGTAGCGATTCTACATGTTATCAAACCAGTGCGGATAACAATATTGTGAATGCAAGTGTCATGGTACGTCCATGACCTTATAAATGAATTTTATGGCATCAACGACAGACAATATAAAATGCATTACATACAATTTGTTTATCAGGTGCTCATCAATCAAATTACCTAGTATCATTTGTTAGTTTACATTTTGAGGAAGAGTCATGAGCTTATACATCTAAAATCTAATTATGTAAACTATTCCTAACCAGTATGTAATAAACTACTACAGATTGTAAATTGTGGAATGACCCACATGCAATTATCTTCCATTAAAGCAGACACATTTACAAGGGGTACACCAGAAATGAAGTCTCTGGTTTGATCCACATATGAGTTGACAAACTTTTTTGTTATATCCTCCACAATGAAGAAATCTCCCCCTCAGTCCTTTGCAGTTATCTGGAGCGTTTCGCTTCCGACGTCGTCGCTTATTGTTGCCTTCCTCCGAAGTGTCGTAACCTTCAGAAAGTTCCGAAAATCCTTCGATGAGAGATTCTAAGTCGACAGCGAAGCTAATTAAGTCTCCAGGGCGTCTTGCATCCGACAGATGAGGCTTTCTCAGAGTAGTTGTAGATTCTGCTTCATCGAAATTATCAAAGTCGTGGGCAGAAATTAAAACTGTGAACTGTAATGAATATAAATTCCATTAATGGTAAATGGCAATGCCATAAGTAAATAACTCTATAATATGTTGTAAAGGTTTCTGAAATATTGTGGATAAATAGTTGGTTAATTAGTATAAAGTGTAAAAATTTACCAGATGCAGAGCTAGCACCAGAGCACTGAAGCTTAAAACTTTGCTCCGTCTTGCGTTCGAGAAAGCGGTGACCATGTCAACTTGAAATTTTCGATACAGCGTTCGTAAAAATACAACTTGTCTGCAATTCCGCAAAATTTTCATTAACATTGTATGTGCCGGGTTTCGCTTTTTATACTGATTGCTTATCACTAATTTCTTGGGAAAATCTACGTCACTGTGTGTATAGGCTAATGCCGATTTCTGGTTGTTCAAAAATAATAAATTTTATCAGCAGGGAATACTTCTCCATATATGAGCGTTGTATAGGGCTGCCCCTACAAGAATAAAACATCCGTGATAATCCTTGTCACGATGTTAAACACTTATTTTCATAGTACGGTACTTCATGCCCCCAGTTACTCTTGAAATAAATCTGGTCAAGATCGTTTCAATAACGATTTTATCAGTATGGTTATGGTATATAGTAGACTCACCATCATGCATCATTACCCTAGTCTTGTAGGGGGGATGTGGGGAAGAGAAAGGAAGTATCTAGGTATTTGATTTGAGGCAGAAAAAATATTATCATAGCAATGATAATCAGTGGACTTCAAAAATATATATATACATACAAATTATTTCGTGTCAATCGGTTTCAGAGGTTGGACGTGCAGAACATACGTGTACTTATAGGCTACCTTCCTTTATATGTATGCATAAGTACACCTGTATATGTACTCCTAGGTAAAGCATTCATTGATTGATAGCTCACTGGGGGAATTAATTAAATTTAAGTGTAATAAGATAGGTAAAGCCTAAAATCTGCATGATTCATTCCAAATAAATTTGCTGTACCTGTACCCATGACTAACATTTTATTTACAATTATGAATGAATATAATAGAACTTCTAGAAAAAATATAATTATATACTAATTTAATAGATTTGTAAGCCATGATCTAGTGAAAATACATAAAATTTGCAAGGTCGTCTGGGGGATTATGTTATTTTTTAAAGTAACGATTTTAAAATGCTGAAGTTAGCTCGAAGATGTGAAGTCAAGATGTAATCTGCGTATTGGCTGTTGCAATCACTCAGAGCAACTACTAAAGTTGCCCTGGGTGATTTTCTATTGTACTATTAGTTCGTCTGCTAATCTTAATGATTCTCTCTACCAAAAGTGGGCTGACATTGTAGTTCAGTAATCCAGCAGTATTCACCTTCCTTTGACCGATTACTTATAACTTGTTTTCCTGAGAATTGCGCATTTCGGACTAAATACAGCATGAAACAACAGAAAGCTTTTAAATGATACGCTAAATAATTATGTATCTAAGTAATTACAACAGCTAAGGTAACTAAGTATGAGATCATGCATTCAATTCACCGTAAATGCAAATAACATGTAATTATATAAGCTAGGTATGTATGACGTGTATATTTGCAGCCATTTTATGATAAGCAAAAAGTTGAAGATTTCCAAGATATAAATTTAATGAACGACGTCACCATGCCATTAAGGGGACGATGGGAAAGTTATTGCTAGGTCATCATTTTAGCAAGTAAAGCAGATGGATTCAATTTTTCCGATGAAAGTTTGAAGCGGACGCTAACAGTGTCAAAAGGTAAAGCTTCAGTGTTAATCCCTATCACACAATTATATATTCTTAGCTGGGTATGCACGGACTACTTAACGTTAGTTAGGTTATTGTAACAGCCAGCTGCTATGTAAATATAGAACTTTTAGTGTTAAAGCAGCATGAGGTATTATTCAAGTGGTCAACGTGCTCAAAATTCACGTGTTCAATGCATATCTATCTACATACTGATATTAATTGAATATTCCCGACTTAGAATTCTCTATAAAGTTACACCGTTCCGTAAATAGTGTTTAAATCCTGGTTGGTATGAATATCTATGTATGTACGAATGATCATCCATAATCCTCGTCTCGTCACTGATTTTGCAAATGGAAATCAAGAGCATTTCTTGGAATTGATGAAAACAATGTGCTTATCTTTTTTATTCGCATATGTAGATAATCTATATTCTAGGTCATCTATTTCCATTCCCAGAACATTAGGTAATAATGAAAGTACCCCAGGGCTTCGTAAAACTGAAATCGATGTCAATATATGATCATTGGATTATTTAGTACAAAGGGTTCACAACGGATTGCAGGAAATGCATGAATGAAATTTCACAGAATATTAATCCAAAAATCTTGCATTTATTTGCAAGATTTGTATAAAAACTCCTATCATACCAGCAATGAATCTAGTTTGTATTTCACGTTCAACTTCACAGCAACGCCACACAAAGCATCGCATAGGCGAAAGTTTTTTACACTAACAAAACTTTTGACGAAGAAAACTAGTAAAATACTTAGTTAGACACGATGTTACCACTTGCCATTTTCCTTCTTTGTTGCATATCATCATCTCAGGTAACGAAAAGTAGAATAATATAACATATAGCTATGCTTAATCAGTTATGTTAGGAAGCTTTCTGTTCATTAAGTGGTAACTTTTCCCTTTTCTTCAGCAAAATGCTATGTCACGGATACCGGAGAAGTTTCTTCCAGGGGAAAGTCTTGAAGATGTTATGGGGGTGAAAGTCCCAGTTACCCCTGCAACTCCAAAGGTTAAAGCCGAAGACAACATTGGAAAATCGGGATCTTTCAAACCTCATGGAGATTGTACATCCTGTGGGAACATGCAAACCGTTCAGTGCAGTACCTTGTGCGGTTCACTTGAGTATCCTCATTTCTGGTGTGGGGATTGTGAGTGTATTTGTCATTTCAATTTGATCACTACTCCAAAGCCTTAACACGTTTATATCCTTTTACATACCAAATTACTTGCTGTACCTAAATAACTTACCGTAGCCCATAAATGTTACGTAGATTACCTAAATCATTTTCTTTCTTAGTTCAAAGGTTTGTCTGATTGCATTTGACGCATCAATTTAAATAATACTGTGAAAAATTGTTAATAAAATTAGCTCGCACACTTATTGCGTTTTTTAGTTTTATTAACTTATAATGATTCATAAAATAACTTCGTATTAAAATTCCTGAAACAATCGTATACCTATCAGTACTTGAGCAGATCGTCATTCATCCTGCTACATTCTCCCGTTGAATTAATTTAAAAAACGCAATTGCATTCTTCCTACTCAAGCTGGAATTACTTGGAATTAAGTTTTAACAACAATTTTGACGATCAAACGGTGATAAAGGATAAAATTCAATTGGAGGATTGTATAAAAATTCGCAAATTTAATCCCCCGTGGCAATGTTTTGAACTTTAGGAATATTTGATTATTTAACTGTAACCATCCCCGAGATTTCATCAACGTTCATTTCAGTACAAATGCGTTCTCGCCGTATCTTTTGTCGATTAATACAGGATGATGTCAAAGTATAAAATACTATATTTAGACAGAACTTAAGCCTTGAATTCTTGATTATAAGTGTTTATTACCTTTCGTAAGCGTAATATACATATAAAATTCTGCCGTGCTCTCAAAAGCATTGCCCATCACGTATGCACATTGTATGTATGTATGTGTATGTATGTGTATGCATATACCACAACAAATGTATGATACTAAAGATTTGTTTAGAATTACCTCGCTTATATAGTTGCTTACGTATGTAACATGGTGACATATATGTATCCCTGCGACTATTATAATTGACGCAATCGAACAAAGCTACGGCAAAACAAGTTACCCAGAACATTGCAGTTCTCATTAAGTGAAAGCTCCCGGGAACACTGTCAATCAGTACCAATTTCTACATGTTTACACTTTACACATGCTCATATTGGCTTATTTTTATGACAATACATGCTGTCACGTATCGTAAGATTTTGCAATAATTGGTTTGCTGTGTTAATTGGTTATGATTGAGAGACCTTCACATTCCTTTGAACGTTGTCAATCATTATTGAATGTTCTTGACGTATTAATGTGTACAGTATAATTCTTAAATCTATTAAAAGCTAACCTGTGCTCATCTTATATAAACAAAATTACCTTAAATTTTATGAAACGTGACACATTTGGCGTCCTCATTATCTAAATATAGGACCTTTGTAAATCAGTGTTAGCAGTTACATTGCTTAGTTTTGCGTACTTGTTCAAGAGAAGGGGCCTTATGGCAATACCTCGGTCACCTAACGCAATATACTTGATAGAAATTTGCTGGTGGAGTGCAAAAATATATCCATGGTGGATATAAGCCCTGTTCCCAGGAATACTCTCACTCAGTTGTATTCTACCGAGTCTTGCGTGCTAAATGCATGTAAATTCAAACATTTAACTATTATGTTCACATATACACAACCATGCAAAATTCCTATGAATAGTTGACTTTTCCTACAAAAGTCATTTCCTATACATACCAAAGTCAATCTGCAGAATTGGCATTCGCCGACAAGAATACGATAAGATTTTTTGAACACGGGTGTGTTTATTATTACCTATAGCTGTGTAATTCGTTTGCCCAACAAGGTTCCATCAATGTACATACAGGAGGAAAAATTCGTTACAATTACGTAACTTCCATAAACCAGTGACATTCTGCATATCAATTATATCTACTCTTGACTATTACTGCAACTTCGTATGCAAATACGCCAATGACTATGAAATATAAACCACACAGGTTTATTATATACCTTAACTGCATAAATACAAACCCAAACGACTGTGTTTACTGACCCAAAGTGCTAGAGACGATACTGTAGTATGTATTTTGATAGCAGGTTCATGTTCATACGTTTGTGTTTGTGCACCTATGTGTACACCAAACAACTGCTGATAAATTAGAACTGCTGAGGATGCAAGGTAGATACTGTATAATATCTATGTAGTTGTGGATTTCTCACACAAATTTTCAAGTTGTTCGTTGAGACTTCGTGCGTATCAATATTTTTTGAGTGTAAAAAAATCGTATAAAAACTAGACGTACTGTAGGTCAGACATCAGTTCTGTTGTGCTTTAGCAGTGTCTGCTTTTAATTTGCGAAGTTATTACTCTCGATGCTGTCTGCAACAATGTACCTCGATAAAAATATACTGCACAAATTAAGGTGGCCGTTGATAATATTGGCCATTATCCTAGTAACTCAACAGGTAATTACTGTTAATCATAAACATCCTGGTTCATTATTTTAGTGATTAAAAGTTGTCAGTTGATGAGTTGATATATCAATCTACTTAACTGTCTATAGCTACTGAAATATATTAACTCGGATTAACTGTGAATATTTTATTTTCAGAGACAAACACAAGCCCGATCTAATCATCATCTTCACTCTCACCACTACCAAGACGTTGAAGTTAAAGCAATTCTTAGAAAACCTTACTTCACTCGTCACAGTCGTCCTAAAAATTTAGTAACTTTTGCCATGGATATTGATGATATGCTTTCACAAGCGAAAGAAAACTACTTGATTATTTCTAACGATAAGCAGCATTCCCGAAGAAAACGAAAAGCTGGTTTGTCACAACGGCGGTCGTTTCATTGCGGTGGATACACAAAGAAAGTTTGTCAGCTAATTTGTGGGGCTGAGAAGAGGAGAAACTTTTGGTGCAGTTCGTCCAAATGCATTTGTTTTGGATGATACATCATTCATATATAATTCACTTCAGAGACAAATAGTTATAAAAATAAACCTCTTGGGTGTAATTATACTTATAAGTATACATAGAAACTACAGAAAGTACAAATGACATTTTATTGGCATGCTCGCCAACAACGTTTGCTTTTATTCTTATAGGGAAGATTTTTTATCAAAACTTTTTATCTCTTGACACTCCATGACTCTATTATGTATGCATATGGAAATAAACAAATGTACGTATATCAGGAGATCTAAATTTGTGCAGTATTGAGTATACATATATGAGAGACTGATTGTGATGTGATGCTACTTGTTTGAATGTACTTATGCATTGTCTCAAGCGCATATTTTTTGCAAGGCGCCAAATCATTTTATTAACTATGGACATATGCATGATCAAAAATGATACTAATCCAAACTTCTGATCATGATTTTTTATAATAATTATACCTAATGTTTGCAAGCTACAAAAGACATTTTTATTTACACTTTAGACATACGAGCATTAGCATTGTCATATGTGCATTAATACTTATGGATTGGTTATGGTTCAATATTATTTTATACTTTTTACCTATGTATCGATACGATATTACACTGCTTGACTGCGTTACAGTAAGTCGAGGTAAAAGCTCCTGTGACTGACCTGACAATTTATTATCACTTACTCATTTGAACTTTTTTCAGAATCCGGCGACCAAGAATTGTCTCCTGCATGATTTTAACATGTGTGTGCAACTGCGTAATTCAACTACAAATTGCAGGTACTATGTATATATGTATACGTTACCATTTTATGGCACTGAATGTAAATAAAGGTTGGCTGCATGAATGTTTATGTTAGAATTAGAATGCACTAACTGTTATAATGTTTCAACTTCCACTTATGAATGACAGGAGTTATGTATGTTGTATGGAGGAGGCAGGAGGTATGTATATGTTGTATTGAGGAGGTAGGATATGTAAGTAAATGCCAAAAGTAATCCTTCCCTCGTATTTACATAATTTTTGCTTTGTGACAATGCCCTAAATGTCAACTGTATAGTTGCCTATCCGACTAAAGTATTTATATCTACAATATTAATTTGGTTTACGGAGTTACAGCTCAACATTTGGCATATAGTATGTATGTACTATGGATTAAATAGATTTGTCACTGGAAATACCTGATAACATCAGCTTCCACGATAACACGCTTGTTATTGATGTTGCTTTGGTTGAAGTAGATATTGATACAAGTAGAAATATAATATCTATTATGTATCATTGGTATGTGTTTTTCACGCTTGTAACTTTTAATGGCTTGATGTACGAGTATACTCGTTTTGCTTCCCGTATAACTTTGCAAAAATGTCCTTGATCAAGACGGTTAATCAGTGATCCTTTTTACACATATTATATAATATCTATACTCGACTGTTGTATAAGAATTTATCTTGTACTCAGATATTCATATGTGGTCCACAAGATACTATTTAAGTGCATAAATGTATAAACCTAAAAACGAATGAAAAAGTTGTTAATAGAGCAACTCTCAACGTACTGGAGTACAAAAAAGACATCACCTCTCAACTAAGGCGCCATGGCTTAGTTGGTTAAAGCGCCTGTCTAGTAAACAGGAGATCCCGAGTTCGAATCCCGGTGGTGCCTCATTAAATTTTGCAAATATTTTAATATTATTGCCGAATTTTTATCCTTTTTAATGTTAATGTTTTTCTTTCCCCTTTCAAAATTTGTTCACACAGTAAACAAATCTAAATTTACTATTTAAAAACCATTTATACTGAACAGAATAAAACGTACATGGCAACTTTCTAATCTTTCACCCACACCTTCTGAAGAAATTCTTTCATCATAAACTTGAACGGAAAGTCGGAATTTCTATATTGAAGGCTTAAGTGAATCCAGACTTACGATTAGTCGCATATCCATGAATTTTTCTAGGGAGGTATACTTTGAGGTTTTTGATTACGAGGTTATACAATCAAAATAAATATCTACAAATAATTTTCCAATTTTATGAATGAACATTCTGTACATGGAGGTATTTGTTTAAAAGGGATTAAGATAAAATTCAATCTATAGTTCCGATGATATAGAATGCTTACTTTTTAACATTATATGCTGCGTTCTCCTTTCAAACTTTTGATGTTTCCAAAGCACCTGTACAGTGAAGCTTTTTTGCTGAATTTTAGTTTTTATCTTAAAGCCTATAAAATATTGAAGCTACACTGTTTATCCTGAACACCCGTGATAAAGAAATTGAATTACATTTTTCTCAAAATACCTACATCATATTCATTTAGGCATACATCTTGAAAATAAATAAACACCATTGATTTAACCGATATTTAACATAGACGGTTTTAACAGTTTTCAAATATACGTATCAAATCAATCCAGTAATACTAGAATGCCCTTCTACAAACAGCCTAAAACAGATGTGACAGGAAACGAAAAACATATTTTATTACCCATAAGCTTTATGTTGTACCAAGTACGAACTATAACTGTTTGAAGATGTATCCGGCAGGGGGCACTTTATTTTAACGCTTGGAATAGGCAATGCATACAAATTCGTTGATTTTCACTTTCCTTGTCCCTTGTGATTAGAATTGATTGCATCAATTGTAAATATACTAATAAAAGCACGAAAGAAATTAAAAATTAAGTGTGACAACTAAAATTGTAAATAACAAGAAAACTGCAGTGGTATTGAAAAAATATAAATATAAATTACATATGGAATAATGTATGATGTGGTTTTCCGGTGCAACGGTCGGTGGGGCAAGCACTGTTTTCCTACACCCGTACGATCATAGAGTTCTCCAATCATTAATTAACGATGATACAGGTAGTGACGGGGAACTTCAAAAGCATCCTGAGTTGCCGTAGTTTTTGGTGATCATAGAAATATAGAACGGGATCAGTGGAGGAAGGTTATCAGTTTTTATCACCAATTTAGCGAGAAGTTCCGACTTTATCAATTTCCGATACCAATTAATAGCCGCAATGCACCTGTATCCTGATCATATTCTTCACCGTAACCGAATGAGTGTTGTTTACTTGTGTGTCGTGTTTGCCGCCGTGACCGTTCATGGCTTGATCTCCAAGGAGATGCCAACGCCATTGTTGATTTTGAACCCAACGTCCAACTCCACAAACGTTATCAGCATTGTCGACCCAAGGTTCCTAAGCTTCGCAATTGATTCGCATAATTTAGTGAAGCGATGGAGAAGCGTGGACGTTACGTAACTGCATTATTTACTTAAAATCTGTACTAATTTGGAAAGAATAAACGCCACAATATATTTATTTGCTATTGTTCAAGGTTTATTTAGAATCTCTAAGCTACTTTTTAACCCATACGTGTATTTATAGAGACAAACGGCTAATATTTTTGACGAAGAATTTATACCCTGCATATCTTCGAGTCGGCGGTACCGATGCAGATATCATTCAGTTCGTCCCACAACTTCTAGCGGAAGTAGAAGGTAACACCGTTAATGCTTTGCTATTACGTAGAATTTTATATAATTAATTACACGTATGAAGTGTAATATATGTTTCTTGAAAGCTATTTATCTAATACTATAACCTCTTAAACTAACAGCTCAAATTAAACAAACGGATGAAATCTTGCATGACGTCGATGACAAAACACCAAGCAAGGATATAGCATTAATTCCTGGTAAACCTCCTACTATTACACAATAATGTGATGATAAACGCGTTTATTATACAAATTAATTTTTATAGGTAAAGATTTCCTGGCTCTTGGAAAGTTCGTTGAAGCAACGGAGGTTGATTTCATATTCGATTTGAATGTGCTGCTAAGGAGCCACAACGGAAGTCATTGGAATTCCACGAACGCGAGAGATTTAATGGCGTTTATGTCCAAGAGCAATATTAAAGTAGTAGGATGGGAACTAGGGAATGGTGAATGAAATAAACTCAAACTAGACAATATGAACGCATATTATGTTTTGTTTTTACGTGAGTTTTATTTTTAACTTTCAGAGCCCGACAGGTTCAGGCATGTGTTTAATGTAACCGTGAAATCTCCTCGGCTTGCCGAAGACTTTGCAATGTTGAAGGAGTTAACCAGTAGTTTCCCCAAGTACAGGAAATCAAGTATTATTGGCCCAGATGTCACCAGGCCAACGCGGAAGCGATCTCGACCGTTAAAATATTTAAGAGGATTTTTGAGGCATGGAGGTGGACAACATGTTGATAAAGTAACTTTTCATCAGTAAGTTGTTTAGAAATTTTAAGTGGCTAAATAATTTAACTATATTTTTGTTTTCTCTAGAATTGTATGTCTATACAATACTATGTATACAGATATACATATACATAAATTTGCAACTTGTGTTCCCCTGTGGACTTAATTCTAGGTACTATTTCGATGGCAAAACAGCGACAGTAAATGACTTTATTAACGTGACAAACATGAACGCTCTTCAACAAGAAATTATTCGTACCAAAAACGTTGTGAAAAGGTTTTCTGCTGGAAAAGGAATATGGTTAGGTAAGCTTCGAAAATTAGCAAAGTTTTATGATGCTATTGATAATCTATGACAAAGGCATATTTGTACTTCATTCTTTGTTGCTCAACAATTTGTAGGTGAGACTGGATCTGGATGGGGTGGAGGATGTCAAAACATTTCCGATCGATATGCCTCTTCTTTCCTTTGGTTAGATAAACTAGGCTTAGCAGCACGTTACGGCATTGAGGTAGTTATTAGACAAACCCTCATGGGAGGAATGTATGGATTGGTGCGTTTGGACGGAACTCCTACACCAGTAAGTATTTAAAATTTAATATTTAAGAGCACATATGTATTACAGCTTGGTGTTTTTGATTAAAAATCAACAGGATTACTTTGTGTCAGTCCTGCACAAACGTCTGGTCGGAAGAAAAGTTTTAGACATAAAATTACATTTGCTCATCAGTAATGAAATAATTCCTCCAGGAGTGCGATTATACTTCCACTGCACTCGATTTATGCCAGGGGCATGTAAGACCTTTAATAAATAGTTTCGGAATATTGAATGAAGTATTATCATTTACAATTTGCAAATCATTACAGTAACGATTTTTGGAATAAATGTTCATGAATCGGACGTTGAAATCACGGTTGCAGGAGATGGGGGCAGAATTATTCATGAATATTTACTGCAAGCTCCTAATCTAACTTCTAGGTAATTTAACATAATATAAATGCGTGTTGATTTTATTTAAAAATGCTTTATTCAATATTCCCGTTAATAGGTTTTCGTTTTTGAACGGATTTCAATTGAAGATGCAATCTGATGGAAGTCTCCCACCTATGATTCCTGTGAAAAGGACTTCAAGCATTACATTTCCAAGACTGACCATGGGATTTTGGGTTCTTCCTCGGGTAAATCTATCAGCTTGTCTTGACTGAACACACAAAGGTAACGTGTTAATTATTATAATATAGATTATTTAGCGGTTTGAAAATTAAATTTATTTTATGTAAATGATTTGAAATGTTCTTACATTCCTAGAGCGTCTCACGGTCACGACCTCACGACTGATACCGGCAGGTAGAGCAATCGAACCTTCAGTAGGGATACTACGGCGATAATTATTAGTTCCTGTTGCAGCTTCGGAGAGATTAGTAGCTGATCTTTATTAATCAAGTTTTGTTACATTTACGTAGTTTTCAGTTGTGTGAATCAAAAAGCTTGGATTTCGTAGCATGTTTCAGTGCTTCAATCTTTCTAATTGTACTCAAAAGGTGTTGTAGACGGACATTTTACTCGGTATCATTTGTCCAAGCACATTCTGAGGGTATGTTACTAAACATTTTGAACCATTTACTCCTTATTTACTTGCAACCGTAAATACGTATGTATTTTTACAATACAATTACTAAATGCATTTGGTAATTTTAAAGGCAATATAATTGTAAGTAATTAAAATGTAAATTGTCTTTCGTTTTGGATGTTATACTATATACCATAATAATTTATTATTTGAGAATGATTAAACCCTGAAAAATTCCTGAGAATTCATTTCAAGGGTTAAGTTTCTCATTTTTTTCCTACAAAAATAATAATAATATCAAAGTACCCAAATAATTGTATTATTTATCTAATCATTCGTATTATTGTTAACTTAATCATTCTACATTGGACGATATATTAACCACTACGACTAACCATATTAAAGTGAGTAGTGTATTATCACATATTTATTAATGCTTGAGAGGAAGTGGCTACAAAGAATAGTAGCATCATTGTTTTCTTGTGAAGTAAATTCTATATGCATGGGCTTATAGGAGATTCTAAGAATTAATTGGTCAGAATACAAACAATAAATAACTACGTTTACTTCTTATCCTGAGATGCAAGAAGGAAAAATTATGTGAATAATAAAAAATATTTTAGCTCCAATTTTATTACAGTGGTTCAACATCAACATCGTTCATCATATGGCATTTCATAATTTATTTAATTTCACAGTTACGCATTATTAATAAGCACAATTACATCATGTATTGCTCATTCTGATGCATTTACCTCCAAAAAATCAGATTCAGATAGTACTTTACTACATAGTTGATAAATTAAAAATTTGCGTCATTGCACATTCATTTATTATTAATGTAAATCAAAAATTGTTGCAATGTTAGAATTACAATAGAGAAGCCAGTAATGGATATTCCACTGTTAATACATTTGTCTCTATTAGCATTTTCCTTGTAGTATTTGTCGCATGTACAAACATTCTTATTGGAGCAATGAGCATTTTTCAAGCATTCTTCATTGTTATTACAACTTCCATGAACTTTCTTCGCGCATTTCTTACCTTGAAGAAAGACATTATTGTTGGTAATGCACTGACATGTAGTTTTGTTGTGTACCTTTTGACAGAGCGAATTCGGGAAATTACAAGTCTTGTTTACTGCAGTGCAGTTTTGTTCGAGAGTAGTCTCGTTGTTCGACAAGTCAAGGTGAACTTTAAATTTTACACACATATCAGTTCTATGTCCATTCTGGATTTTCACTTCAATTTCTTGTGTCTGGTTAAAACAATACAATAAAATAATGATAAATAGTAGAGTAAAACTAATAAATAATAATAAGTGTCTGTTATGCAAGATAGTAAATATTCTTGAAATTCTTTCATTACCTGCTTTGATTCAGTCTCCGCTAAGTTGCTTTCCTTGAAAGTGAAACTAAGGCGGGCGATATAGTTATTTATAGTTGTGTAGTTCTGTTTTGATGTAACAAGCTCCTTCCTGTTGGCAGTCAGAGTTAAATCGGATAGTCCTGTCGTGTTTACACCTGAAAATATGAATTTATTCGTGCAGTATTATATGCCGATACTTCTACTTATAGTCACGCTTATCCTTACTATATTAATATTTTAACATTCCGGTCACGCTGTTCTGTGTACAGCATCTCCTCCTAAACCACTAATC